>WBNM01017134.1:30294-106684 GCA_013399055.1 Ramphastos sulfuratus | reverse complement strand
CCTTAAACCAGCACACAGAGAAAAATTGGACACGCTCTGATTCCTTCTAAAATAGTACAGATTGGTGAGAAGGTCACACCTTGGTTAGTGGAGAATTTTATCACCATTTGGTTTCAATGTATGAATTATGTCCATTTAATTACTAAGGCTAGTGCTGATTTCTTTGTGTCTGTGAGAGTCTTATTGCATGAGGATGATTCTCACATTCTTGAAAAGAGCCCTGATGAAAGAATGAGCTTGCTCCAGATTTCAGTGTTGGAAAACACCCATGCTGTGTACTTGTCTAATATCAATTCTTATCTTTGAGTCTGCTTGATTTGGGATATTTAAAATTCAAATCCATGTTTTTACACCATGTGATGGCCTCTAGACTTCTATATCTGCCTAACGGAAAAGTATCATCACGGCAACCATTCATCTTCATTATTTGATCTCTAGTCCATCTTTCTAATTTCCATTGCAGAAAATGCTGAAACTGGGTCTGGAAGAATTTTTTTCCCCCTTTTTTAAAAAAATCTCAGCAGCTGTGACACTGTCCATCAAAACAGAAAACTTTTCCCAAAATAGAGTCCCAGGAATAGCTCAGATATGTTACCAAATTTGCACATCTGATATCAGCTCAGAATCTCTTTTAGAAAGAAGAGAATGTTTTTCTTCATTTTATGAATTGCAACTGCACATCTTTTTATGTTTACATTTTTATGAGCACTTTTGCACATTTGTTCAAAATAATTTACTGATTGATTTTAAATGTATAGATCAAACACAGTGAATTAGTTGTTTCATTTAAAAATTAACAGCCATTGACTTATTTTAAAACTTTGTGAAGGTCATCTTCCTTATGATTGAAGATTGTAACGGGGGTGTTCACGTTTCATAATTCAAGGTTGTTTTTCATAGAATTGTTCTAATAAATTTCCTGCCAAAATCTCAAATGTTGGTATACTTTAGAAAGAAAAAAATTCATAAAATCACATTTATGAGCTTTGAAATATTTCCTTGAGTAATGTAGAAAAGACTTTAATCCAGAAAGGAATTAGTATGCTAAATTACATGGAAATGCTTTGGGAGCAAATCTGGATTCTTAGATAAAATTTCCCTTGAAGCATTTCACCCAACAGAAATGTATAAATATCCTGTCTAACATTTGGGTGTGTTATATCTGATATCCTGGACTGCTGCAGGATCAGAAGCTGAGGAATTATCTCAGGACATAATAGAAATTAAAATATCTTCAGTTCCATATGGGAAACATCTCCGAGAGCAGAGCAGAGAAGACATTTACAGGCTGATGTTACTTCCTGTGTAAAAAGAAAACCCTTTCTACAGGAATTGTCCTTGGTCTGGGTGTTTCCAGAACTTTGTTTCCCATGTTTTATGTTTAGTTAGATGGGTTTTCCTGTGCATACTGGTTTCATGTTGATTATAATACTCCTATTGATTAGTTTTCTTTTTTCTGTGGAATTAGTTGGGCTGGTTCGGATAGATTATGAATATTGACTTCAAAGCATGTATTTTTTTCTTCCTTCCCCTGCAGTAACTTTGAAACATTTAATCATATAGAATAAAACTGTTTACCTAGCTCAGATCAGCAGCAGACTAGAGACAGGAGAATCTGGAAATGACTGACAGACTCCCTATACCTCTTGTTGAAAATTACCCTAATGATGTTAGGGCTTGTTTTGTGAGCACATACAAATGTGTACGTCTGCAAACCTGCTGACACTGAGAAATCCAAACGTGACTCTTTGGTATCCTCATTGTGCAGATTATGTGTGCAAATAGGCTGGCACTACACGCCAGCAGTAGTGGTGAGCAAGCAGATCTGAGCTCTCAAGAGAAGAGCATCATATCTCTTCCCTGCGACTCAAATATTCACAGTAAAATTGACAATATCTGAGGGAAGAACTCAGAGTCCGTTAACCTCAGGACAATATCCGTTGTTTAGGAACAGTAAAACACACATGGAGCAGTGTTTGATTACACCAGTACATATATATGTGAGTGGAAATTTTTTCTTTCCCTAAATGTACAAAGGTCAACCAGATCAAGTGGTTTATGTTTCAAAAAGAAATATCAAAATCTGTTTGAGAGAAGTGGTTGGGACAACTAGCTCTCTTCTGTTCTGAAGCACTGTGGTTTAACATCTTTACAGCAGTTGATTAAAAATCTAAGTTAAAGGTAAATTTGTCCAAAATATCAGCCACACAGGCATCTCCCAGGAAAAGAGGGTTTAAAAAAAATCATTCAAACAAATAACAAAATTCTCTATATGGAATAGAATAGAGAAGAAAAGACTTTTAAAATAAAAACCTTTCAAAATCCCTAAGCTATTTGACATAAAGTAACTTAAAATCTTCAACTCTCAACCTGGAATCACAATTCAGCATCTTCAATTCCAGTGAAAATCTTGCCCTTTCTCTCTAGTTTAAGTAACTGACTTAATGCTGAAGGACAAACTGTAAAATTTAATGACAAATGGAACCAGAATAGAATGCTGAAGTATCATTTATTGGAGTAAAGAAAATCCTCTTGACATTTGCACAGATGAGCAAACGTTATTCATTGTGTAGCAATTAATATGTTTGCCTTTATCTTCCTTTAAAACAAAGTAAATAACAGAACTACCACCTAAGAAAATAATTTCCATATGATTCATGTGTGGTATCAATCCCATGAATGAAACTGTCTGGTGTCTGTTCATGCAGTATTGGCAGCAGGAAGCTGCAGGATGGCATTGCTCAGGCAGCATTTTCAGTCTGTGAAAAGCAACAGTCTCTATTCTTGCACCTATACATATTAGAGTTGAAAGTGTTACAATTGTCAGCTTGCATGGAAAGAGACTACTGTGATTACCGGAGAGAACTGTAGGAGTCACAGAGCGGTGTCAGGGACTGCTTTCCCACTGTGTTCTGCTTTGATGCAGCTGCTTGACTAAGAACAAAAATTTAGTTTTGCTTGCTGAAAATTCAGTTTGGTAAATCAGTACCCAGAAGGGGAAAGGAAAGTGAAATAAATAATTTGTCTACTGGTCATGCTGTTAGTTATGCTATCTGCCTTTGAAGCTGAAGGAAAAGCTCCTCCAGCCCCTCAAAATATTGATGTGTTCAGTAAGAAACAAATAGAGCAAGTTCACCCTTTACAGTATGATAAAGTTAGCAGTCAATTTCAAATGCTAACAATGGTTTATTTTGCCTCACTTTTTGTACTAAAGAGAATAATACTGCAGTGCACCTATCTGGCACTTGTCAGCTCTGGTTCTCAGCTTTAAGTAATGCTAGGCACCTGAAGGAAAAAATAATACTCAGAGGTTTTTCTGTCTTAACAAACTCTTGATGCTTTTACTATATTCCAGGAAGTGATGTATAGTGCTGAGACTACATCTTTATTGCTTGGAGCAGCATAAACTGCAGAGCAATTAAATTGTGCCTGTTCTGTGCCTTCCTCCCTTCCACCAACCCATCAACCTCAGGACAGAGCCAGAGACATGCCCAAAAGCTTTGCAGCATCCAGAAATGGCAGCGGCAACTCATCTGCCAGATGCCAGATGTAGCAGTGCCTTAGTATGGTCACAGCTGTCTGTAGAAGAGAGTTGAAAATCAGTGTGGGTGTGACCTGTCTGACTTCCGTGTCAGAAACACAAAGGAAGAAATCTCATCTGATGCAACTCAATCTAACACAATGCATGCAGCTGTGTGGCACCCAGTTAAATAGGCATGACAGGACTTGCTGGGCTCTACAAATGTTATTACTGTAAAACACAGCAGTCAGACAGGATGTCCTACAGCCTGCTGTTGCTCATGGCTACCCTCAGCTGCTCTATTCCCTTAGTGAAATGGGGGCATATAGGAGGAAAGACTCAACCACCTGTGGATATTTACAAGTTCATCTAGGAGAAAAAAATTAAATGCCTCTGCTTTGCTTATTTCTTGTGATATGTGCATCGTGTTACATCTGGATGTGTCAGAACGCATTGTATCGTGATGCTCTGTAACCTGATGGCTTTGAAAGCATGTGTCAGGCTGCAGAAGTAGCTTACTCAAGGCAGACTTAAAATGAACAAAAGGGGGAAAACATATAACAGTTTCCTGGCCAGGGGACCCAGTAGAATTAGTTCTTTTCTTTATGGAAGTGTGTCAGCTGGGACATATCTGCTCATAGAAATGCACCCTTAGCAAAAGCACCAACTACTTTGGTGGTTATGTCTAATCTCTACAAAGTCATGAGCTGGAGTTTATTAAGCAAGGGAAGCAAAGAAAAACAATCGAACAGAAGTAATCCTTTGTTAACTCAAAAGATTTTAGGTACTTGAGGCTTTCTACTGCAAACTTCATTTGGCTGCATCACACATGTATAAGTGCATGTTTCTGCTGAGGGAGTTACTCTTTCATACTTCGCTTTTGCTACAGTAATGGTAAATTGATACAATCAAATGCACAATGTTAAAACACTAACCTTTGATTTAATGTGTTTTACGTTATTCGGACTTTAAAACTGACTATTAAACATAGCCTGGAACTTGGTTTTCCATTCAGCATTTTGAAAAGAAAAGAAATAAAAGTCTAAATCTTAAAAGTGTCTAAAGGATCCTAGTTAGACACTGAAGCTCTTATCTCACTGAAGTAACTGGGTATGGGAGTACCCAGAACTGCTGCAAAAGGCTGAATTAAATGACAGAAGTAAATAGTAATATATTGTGGCTGGGTTATATTTATGAGTGTAAATGGTAAAAACGCACCCTTCTTTTAAGAGAGAGACTAATATATCTTGTATATCATGCATATATTAGAAATGGGAAGGAACTCTTAGAATACATGATGTGGATTCTTTTTAACTCCACTCTCCACTCTAAGCTTCAAGTGGCATCCTTTGTTTGTGAAAACTCTCCTGTGTGGTTACACTGGAAGCTTAGCAGGCTCCTGCATACAATTAGCTCAGCCTCAGCCCTGTAGGCTTCCCGCGCCAAGCAGGGAAAAAGGACACATTGATGCCACAAAAAGGACTTTATAGACCTGCAATAAATCTCCTGTAGTAGTAATGGTGTTACAATCAGCCACGATAGTCTTCCAGTTCAGGAGAATCAGGGTTTGTTGGCAGGCAGAGTCAGTATTATTTGTTAACTCAACCAGAAATAGCAAGTGAAAATGGACCCGTGTTCAAGTGCACAAGCATGAGGTTAAACTAAACAAAATGAAGGGTTCGTGTGCCTGTAATTTTGTCCATTTTCATACATTTTTTTTTCCCCCCCCAGTTATTTCAGTTGTTCTAATAAGATGTTCAACTTTCCAATAAAGATCAAGGTAAAGTGCATACACAGGTGATTAAAAATATAAACAACCCAATTTAAATTTGATTGATTAACCTTCCTTTTCGACCAGGCTCCCTTCAGCTCTGCCAGCAGGCACAATACAGAAACTCTCTGCTTTTTCAAGGTGTGTGTGAAACAGCCCTTTTAAACTGTAGTGAAAGAAACTCTTGCTGTTCTTGCTGTGGAAATGGAAGAGAAGGTGTTAATTTCAATCCAAAACAAATGTCCCCTTTCACTTGCAGCTGAACATCAAGGGGCTTGCCGTAAATGATGATTTTTAATTTTTTTTTTTTTTTTTTTTGCATCTTCATGCAAGTGAAAATAGCATGGGTAACTGAATGTTTTGTGTTGGATTGTTTGTCTTTGAGTCAGTGCAGATACATGGGTTTAGATTTCATAACATGAAGATATAGAAACAAAACACACAAACTCATAAATTCCTTTAAGCCTACTTCCATGATAGTCTTTAAAGAAAATACAGAATAAAATGTGGTTCTGTTTTTCTTTTTCTACCTTTAGCACCATGAAGCTGCAATAGAGTGATGATTGTTCTGTGTGTGCTTGTGATAAACAGCTAGCAAGAAGTTGTGGTCAAGGAAGTGGTTTTCTGTTCCATATAACAGCAGTTACAAAGTGGTGCTGCTTGAATCAGGCACAGAATTTCTATAATACTAAAAATGAAAAGTCAAATTAAGTTCAGAAGCAAGTAATGAGAGTTACACCTTTTACACTTTGAGACATTTACTTGGCCCTAGTCAAGTGAGGAAAGTCATGTACATGGAGTACTGTGTCCAGTTCTGGAGCCCCTATTACAAGAGAGATATGGATGTCCTGTAGTGTTTCCAGAGATGGGCCATGAGGATGATCAGAGGGCTGGAGCACCTCTGCTATGAGGAGAGACTAAGGGAGTTGGGGCTGTTCAGTCTGGAGAGGAGAAGGCCCCGAGATGACCTTATTGTGGTCTTTCAGTATCTTAAGGGAGCCTGCAAGACATCTGGGGAGGGACTTTTTAGGATGTCAGGTAGTGATAGGACTAGGGGGAATGGAACAAAACTAGAAATAGGTAGATTCAGACTGGATGTTAGGAAGAAGTTCTTCACCATGAGGGTAGTGAGCCCCTGGAACAGGTTGCCCAGGGAGGCGGTGGAAGCCCCATCCTTGGAGGTGTTTAAGGCCAGGACTGGACGAGACTCTAGACAGCCCGATCTAGTGTGAGGTGTCCCTGCCCATGGCAGGGGGGTTGGAACTAGATGATCCTTGTGGTCCTTTCCAACCCTAACTGATTCTATGATTCTATGTGAAGAAAGAGCACTAGTATTATTTGCTTGTAGCAATTGCCACCAAAAGCTGTTTCATTCCCAGAATTTGACCATCCTTAGGTTGCTCATGTCCTCTCTGTCCTCAGCTTTACCAAGTTCCCAGGCTGTGCAAATGTAGAACTTTACCACCCCCCAAAAAAAAAAAAAAAATCTCCCAAATTTAGCCCCAGTTTACTGATATATATGTACTATGTTTCAATGAGATTCAGCCCTGATATTTTACTACTTCCAGACTGTCCCAGTTTGGCTGTGTTGTGCTTATTTGCACCTCTAACAGGCCACAGTAAAACCCTAATTTGCACCTTCTGAGGGAGGAAATTCAGAGGCAAAAAGAGAAAGGTGTTACTGTTCAAAAGCTGTCAAAACAGACTTAATCAGGGAAATCCATATAAAAGGGAATATGGGACAGTATGTGATGACAGCCTCTTGTTACAGTGCCTGTGCACAGCATGGGGCTTCTGGATCACACTTCTTCTGACACAGCTGAGACACATGCTCTGCTTTCCAGGTGTCTGAGCTACGTAAAGCAGTATCTTTATCATCCCGATTCCTCTCTAATGTGATCAAATCCATCATTCTTTTTGTTATCTCCTTTTTGTTTGCTTTGCCCCACAGTAATTTGCCAACTGCAAAGCAGGCAAGTGGTTTAAAAGCATACAACTTTGCTGCAAGTTAAGTTATACTTATCAGATGTGGCGGTAGCGAGTCATGCTGACAGATTGGCTCTGTTTACCTCAAACAAACTGTCAGAAATGTTCAGTACTCGAAACAAAGCATGAAAAAGGCTTTCAAATACACACACAGATCAGATCATAGCCTTGCATATCATGTTTTGCATATTTCATAAAGGTATCACATGTACGTTTGCATGTAACAATCTGAACATGCTGTTTACAAAGATATTTGGTACCTCTACAAGACAAAACAATTAAGACTCATGCAGCTAATGGGGCAGGAGCAGATTTTCTCTTGCTTGCTCTGCTCATTGAGGCTGGTTGACGGATGCAGGAGCTGCTGAGCTGTAAACACTGCTGTAGTTCCTCCGATTCTGTGTCCCTCCACTTCATGCAAGGCTCCCAATGATTTTGTACTGCTCCGTGCCACACTGGTACTGCATATGGACTGTGGGGCCACACAGCAACCAGGAGTACAGGCAGTACAGTGACCAGAGAGCTCAGCTGCCACAAGTGATGAGGCAACATTAAAATGTGTTTGTTTTACATAGCCTGGGAATTTCCCTCTCTATGGGTCGGCTTTTCTTTCCCTGCTTCAGCCTCACAATTTTGGTCCTAAGATTAACTTTCTTAGCAATTTTATAAACTATTTTAAGGTGAGTTTCTTGAAGAGACACATTCTCTCAACATGATCATGTTCCCAAATGCACAAAGACACATGCATCCAGCTACAGTTTCTGGCAGCAGCCCTTACCTGTATGTCACAGAGATGTGATTGGAATGATTTCACTTTCAGTGCTCTTAGAAGAAACTCTTCGTCTTGAAGAGCTTTTACTTCCCTGTGAAAGATCCAGAATTAAGAATAAAATGATACAAAGTCTTTAAATATTTTAAAGGGTGAACTTTAAATACTGTAAAATCTGGGGAACTAAATGGTTCATATTAACTTACCCACAGCCTTGTTAAATGTTTAAATGGAAATCATGTGGGACAGTCTGAAGCTAGAAAAGAGGGAGTAGCAGAAGGTTGCTTTGTTTTTCACTTCTTGGTTTTTTGGTGTTTTTTTCCCTGTTCTCTGCCTGTGAAGGTGTCTAATTTCCCTGAGCAGAGATGACCCAAGTTACTCCAGATCTGGATTTGTCCAAAGGGGCTGGCAAGTGTTTAAAATGCGAGCAAGGTTTCTTGTTAGAAATAATTACAAATCAGAAGCTCAGAACAGGAATGTCCTGGTGAGAGGACAGTAACAGCTAGACACTAGTAGCAGCTTATTTATGTGTACAGAAATTCAATTAGGATCAACCTGGGAAACCAGCAACATTGTTGTGATAGGGGAACCAGAGAAAAAGGCTTTCCAGGGCTGTCCTCTCCTGTGAAACTGGCTTAGAGCTGCAGAGCCTGTCAGGTCGCTCAGTCTGCATGCTCCACAGGAAACAACAGCTGGTTTGCATTTAGTACCACTGAATGTGGCAAATAAGGCACTGAAGGGTGCTAGAGCTAGGCTCACTGT
Organism: Ramphastos sulfuratus; assembly: GCA_013399055.1. Lineage (NCBI taxonomy): Eukaryota > Metazoa > Chordata > Aves > Piciformes > Ramphastidae > Ramphastos > Ramphastos sulfuratus. The sequence continues at coordinate 97,876 of WBNM01017134.1, read as the reverse complement.
GAGTGGATGTGATACTAATGCCTGGTTTGTGTTTATGATCCAGGACAGGCTTATAAACTGGCATCTGGCCACACTAGACAATAATTAAGTAAAAATTAATTCCCTCGATCTATTTTGCTGCTAGTGAAAAATGGACTTGTTTATATAGGGGGAAAAAAAGAAAAAAAAGAAAAAGGAAGAAAAAAGAGAGAGAGGCAGGAAATTCTTGTGTTTGTAGGGAAGTCAGTAACAGTTCTTTCCTGCTAGGCAAAAAGAGCTCCTGAGTTCTTACACAATGTGTACTTCTACAACCATTGTCATGTTTATGAAGGGGACTGAGAAGTCTGCTACACTATTACTTTTTGCCCTTGACTTTCATTGTGTTAGTTTTGCTTCGGTGTTACTTTTCTGATCTCCAGCCATCACTACCTCAAGCCAATACTTGCAGAGTGAGAGAGAAAATGACCAGTTCTAGCCAAAACACCTGCAGGACCCTGGCTGCTGGCAACTTCATTTCCCTATTTGTATGATCATCTGTTACTTAGGGAGAAACTAGCCTCTGTAGATGACAAGAAGGGGAGGGTCAAGAGAAATTGTTGTCAGTCTTTCAGATCCTTTTTACAACTGTTGTTTTAAAAGGATCCATGACCTGTAGAAATCCATCAGAAAGACAGAAATACAGGTAGATACATCCTGCCTCAGATATATCTTTACATAGACATTTATTTCTTTGTTTTCAAGGCCTTTAGCAACAGCATTTTATTCTTGTAAATGTGGCAGATAGACATTTTTCTAATTTTACGCAGCTTTCCATCTTCAGAAATCTGGAAATGATGTGCCTCTTGCCAGCTCCAAATGAAAATTCAACCTTCTGTTCCCTCTTTAACAGTATTGTCTGTATCTGTAGTGCAGGCTACAGGAATGGAGGAATGCAAGCTAATTAAGACATTCTTCTCACTCTCTGATACTAAAGCAAGCTACAGCTATATTAAAATAGTCCCTTCACAATACTTCGCATGTTATATAAAGACCTGGGAGTGAATCATCCTCAGAGAGATGATATCTTTAAATGACAAGCTAAAATGAAAAAACTTTCAGATGGCATTCACATAGTTCTATGAAGCAGACCCTGCCCAGGCTTCAGCTTTGGGCTCAAAATTTCAGTGAGTGAATCTGTCCATGAGCCGAGAGCCATGGGCTCTTTCTTGTCTCCTTCTGTTTGTTGACAGCAGCTTCTCAAATCCACAGTACAAAGCATTTAAGGTAGTAAGACAAGTTCAATTGTGTTTTGGAAACAGACAAAACTTTTTCTTACTAGCTGAGATCATTTTCAAGGAGTATCTTTAATGTCATTATAAGCCTATTTGATTGTTCCTTTCTGGTTTTCACTTTTCTTGCTGAAACCATTTTCATTCAGTTCCTTGTCAAAATTACCAAAACTTAGCCTTTGGAAGAGCAGAATAGGCCATCTTTTACATCACCAGATAACACACAAGCAAAAGAAAAGGCTTCATAACCAAAGGGTCTAGTGTGGGATAGATAGGTTAACATCTACCCTCCTAGCTCTTTATAATATCTAATATCTAGCAGTTTCAGTGGAATCTTTGAACTCTCGTTGATGCTGTAGGATGTCACAAGCTGCATATAAAAATGAAAGATACTGTGAGTCGTCTCTTTTTCCAGCATCAGAGCTGGGCAAGTACCAGGGTCTGACCCCTAGTATATCAGGTTTTCCATCATATAAGACACAGGCGATGGAAAAAAAAAAATCTGATTTGTTTAGATATGTTACTTAGTTCACCAGAACTATTTGTGTTTCAGATACAAATAAACTTTCCTGCAACTAACTGGAGATGTCACATGGAGAATTTCTATTCATTTACTCATTTTAGAACTGTCATTTTTTGGCATGTTCTGTAAACCTATCATTCTCCCTCCCTCATTTCCCCTCCCTTTATAAAGTAGCATTCTGCTTTCCTGTGTTGCTATGACAACATTTACACTTGTCTTTTGAAGGCAAAATATGTGGCTTGCTTCCATATTTTTGTCAGCATGCTCTTGTGTTAGAGAGACACTCAGAGGAATGAAGGCAATCGCAGATAAAGCTTTAAGCAGCATGCTGAAACTTCTTTCTCAACATAAGGAGTATTTAAACAGGTCTAGCATGGGTTTACCTATGACATAATTTCTCAGTGTACCCCTAAGACAGATTCATTTGGTTTAGTCTTCTAAATCTACTTTCTCAATGTAAGAGAAAATTACAGGAGAAACAGTGAAAACTTCAGACCTGTCTCTCTCTCCTGCCTCCTCTCATGCAGCCAGAAAGACCACCTACAAAATTCACAGTGGCCTTTCCTTCTACAACTAGTTCTGGATTAGAAGAGCATCTAAAAGGATTGCTCTAGAGTAGCTAAAGGGAAGTGAATATTGAAAAAAAAAACAAGATACAAGTTATTTTTAACATTAATCACAAGGCAGAAACAGAGAAAAATGCCCTTTGCTTCACCCTCCAGCTGCTCAGAGGAAGGTCTTTGCAAATGTACCATATTGCACTGCAATACATAGGAACCAGTGCTTGCACCTGATAAGAGTGACAGTTGCTTGTAAGTGCAGAGAGGGGTGCTGTGCCCCAGCTCCCAACAGATTCCTTGATTTCACTACCTTGCTGACCACTTTCTATATTATGAACAGACCATCTGAACTCTGCTTCTTCACAGATCTAGAAGTTGGCTGGCAGAGATAAAGACAAATTCTCCTCCTATGACAAAACCTCTGCAAGAGGTTTTGAAACAACTAGGTCTTTATTAGAAATGCCAGGAGCTAAAAACTGTCTCAATTCACCAAGCACCTGGCTCTCCTGCTTAAGCCACAAGACCTGAGTCAGATGAGTTGTACAGGCTGCGGCACTGTTTGGAACCTAAAAACAGATGGAGACATTACATTCCTCAGAGCAACAGAGACAGGCTGATTTAGCTGATGCTATTTCAGACCTGTTTAAAATCCTACAGAAGATATGTAGCAGATACGTCTCTTTATTTCTGGCACTGTTAGCCATCTCCTTACTCATGCTGTGGGAACATTGTCTCTTTTTTTTTTTTTTTTTTTTTTTTTTTNNNNTTTTTTTTTTTTTTAACATAGTGCACCTCTGCCACACACTAGCTAAAGGAATAGTTTGTGCTTGCTGAGCGTGGGAAAATACTGAACTTGGAGCACTGGTGACAAGATGCTAAACCATGTCAACAGACTATGTGACAAATACATCTGCAAACAAAATGTGTTACATTTAAATAGATTAATATGTTCTTCAGCATGTGTTGGCTGAGTGGGCTTAGAAAACTCACTTCAGCCAGAACTAAATCCCAGAAGAAGCATGAAACTGCAATATTAATCTAACTTATACGAGCATGACTTGATCTCAGAGGGTTGCTGTTGCTGTGACACTGAACCTTGTGTTGTCCAGTAACTTTCTGCCACACCCACTTTTAGAGATATCCCTCAACAAAATATGATCCACACAAACTTTAGAAGGCAGATAAATACACTGAAAGTTATCAATGTAAAACAAACATGATTTAGCATGCTCAGAGCCCAAATCAAGTCTGCACAATGCTGCTGATAGTTCCAGTTTTGACAGAGGCTGGGTACTGGAAATGTCTCTTAATCACACATCTTCAACTGTGGAGACACAGCTTAGCAAAATGAGAAACAGAAGGTGGCTACAACTGTCTTGGGGAGAACCTGATGATCTTTATCCCCCAACCCTGAAGTCTAAATCATAGCTCTGCTTCTCGCTTTCATTTTCATTGCCCTGTGCTTTTCTATCAGCAGCAATTGCCACTCTGTATCTGCTCTGTGTTATCCAAGTTGTAACCACTGTCAGCATTTTTTTTTTTTTTTGGTCTAAAGATGTCTATAAGAACTGAATTGATAACTAACTGTCCACTGTGAACCACAGTGATCTGAAGAACTTGGCTTCACCATAGGTTTCCAGGGCTTAAGTTAGTTTACTTATTAGTTTACTTCTATTGGAAACCTGGGAGTTAAAAAGAGATTACTGAAAGAGGCAAGTTTTGGTTCACATCATTGGTATATGCTGCATAAAAGACGGGAAGTGTTGATGCTGTGTAAAATGAGAACTCAAGGCAAAAGGCAGATGGAGTAGGAGCCCCTCAGTTTCCAGACCTTCAGTCTTTCAAAAGGTTATTCTCTCACATAATCATTTTTGTTCTCATTGGAGACCAGAGGGCAATTCCAGGCAGGATGTGTTGGGGCACAGTCTCACACGCATCAGCAGCAGAAACGCCCTGATGTACCCCCAGTAGAGGAGATGGGGTGCAGCAGCATCCCACAATGCCTCAGCTCTGCTCCCTCTTTTCTAACATGAATTTATGTCTCTACACAGATTGACTGTAGCACATTTATATCCAGCAGCGTTCCTCTGCAGCAGGGGATTCTTTATTGTGAATTTATGGCTGGATTATGTCCCTCTAAGCTACCTCACAGAACAAAGCAGCTGCAGTACATGGTCCTCACAGCACTCCCACACTAGAAGCAGGCATGAGCGATGGGTTAGTAGTCTCACCCAGCTTCCTTTATGTTTTGAAAAATAAGAAATGGTTGTGTGGTTTTTTTTTCTTTTTTCATTTCAGGTTGTTTGTTTGGTTTTGGTGTTTTTGTTTTTTGTTGTTTTTTTTCCCCTGACTCCTCAGTCATATTACTGTGTATATGCAAACAAGGGTATATTTATTTGTCCATGGTGCTTTCTCAGATAATTTTTCTGTCCCAAGAGAGCCGTCTCAGAATTTTAAGTTTCCTAAATCAAATAATAATAAAAAAAAAAAAACCAAAACCAAAACTTCAAGCTAGTGAAGATTACTAGCTCGTGCTAAGTTTCCAAACCAGAAACTCTAGCTGCTGTACTGCCCTGTGGTCCCACAACACTGCATATATATTCCTAAAAGACTAAATCATCTATACTTGTAGCTCCTACCAAGCACATATATGAAGATGTTGTTTTTTGTTCTGATCAGTGCAAAACATTAGTTTGGAAACACTCACATGCAGACAGAGGCAACAGTTGGCACAAGCCTAACCCATTTAGGGTGTGTTGGTTGCTGTTTTGCCTTTATTAATAATTTGGTTGCTTTGTTTTGTTTTTAAGACCCAATGAAACTTCACTCATCAGTCAAGGAAAAGAGCCTGACATCTGTGACAATGGTGCTCTTGATTTTCAGTGTTAATTTTCTTTCCTTTAATTTATACATCTTAATTGGAGTAGTGGATGACAGGCTAACTCATTTTTTGCCATCATTAGGCTAGAGTCCTGCACATATTTATGCACATGATTAACTTTGTTATCACAAGCAATTTGAAATGAAGGTGGTAAAGCAGGAGATGTGTACACATACATAGTCTGTTGGTGATCTGAACCTTCTCAAATATCTATTGACTCAGACAGTCACTGTATTGTCCACCTACATATTTTGCCCAGGTTAGTCTCCTTTTGGAAAGAAATCCATCCAGATTACTAATCATGTAGTAGTTTTTCGCTGTTAAATATCCATTCTCTTCAGTTAATTCCAATATGAACCATTATATTCCTGGCCTGATTTTTCCACACATATCTGTTATCACATATGACTCATTCACACAGTTTGTCATTCACATTGGTGCAAATCTCATTCACATTGATGTACATCCATGTTCAGAAAAATACAGCTCCCAACTGTAAATGGTCCCGGGGGTAAAGAGCATATGGTCCATTTTATCACACTAGAATGGGTGAACATTGCTCAAACATTTTTCCCATACATTGTTATAATGAATAAAATACATTAAATGAGACAGACGGAGTAGGAAGATTTAGTAACACAGAACATTATCTATCAAGAGGAACCAAGTGACTCTAAAGGAGCAGTGTTATTTACAATGCTCTAAACTGGAATTCATAATGTAAGATAATTCAAAGCTTTTATCTCAAATGAGAGCACTAGAAATTCCAGAATTTTGCCATATATTCCTTACACAAAAAAGTGTAAGGATTGAATAGATAAACAGGAATTGCAAGAATATTAACTAACAGTGTGGCAATCATTTTGAGCATAGGAAGAATTCTAAAAAACCCGAACAACTTATTTAATCCTCATTCTTACACACTTCTAATGTCTCTCTCAAATGCAGATGATCTGACATTAGTGTCCAACAAAATCCAGGCTCTCTCCAAATCACAGTGCAAAACTGACAGTCGTCTGTGGGATTCAGCTGATATTTTCATTGGACAAGAATAAAAGGCAAAGTTGCATGAGCTCTCATTACTACTACAACACCTGCAAGCAGTAGCAGGTGGAAAGTCTTACAGCAAATACGCAGCGTTGTCTTTTCAAATCATGATTCTTCCACACATTATAATACATTTAAGTGCTGTGCTTGCTCTTTAAGACGGCCTCATCTCGATAATCGATGTAGCCAGTCTAGTGAAGTGCCACTTCCCTGCTGTGAGAAAGCACAATTCTTCTTACTGCCACAGCCCCCTGCTGACATGTTTTACAACATTTAAGCAGGAAACTGTTAAACCTTACTTCTCTTTTTTTCCCTCTGTGCAGACAGAAATCTTCTTTCCTGCTGGTTTCTCACTTGAAAGAAGTGCCGTTAAAATACGCCTTGGCTTTTACCCTGAGCATTGCCCTAACTTTAACCTTATTTAACAGTTATCTTAATTTTACTCAGATTTTTAAAACTGACTCATTCAGTAAGACAAACTGTGAAAGTGTCTGGTAAAAGAATAGATTTCCAATAAGCACGGTGAAAAGGTCACCTACCCAAGTTTTCGTTAGAGGCAGGCGGGAGGCAGCTTCAGTGCATTCACTTACAAAGCCCATCGAGTCAATTCGGGGCATTCTTGTTGCTCTGAAGAATGCAAAAAGCAAAGAGGTTTGACTTAGAAATCTGCATCCGCAGTGTTAGGCACATGTTTTCATGCCATGAGCCCCGCTTCTCAGCAGCAGCACCTTTAAAGAAAAAGTAAAAAATGAAGCCGAGGGATTGATAGCTCCCTCAGTCTAATATGTGCTATTAATAGATGCTCAAGTTTACAACTGGGAAGCTGATACAGGTGCAAATTTTATTACTTCTAAGCTTTGCTTTGACATAATGAGAAAAGTTGAAGCCGGAGGCTTTTACGCCATTATGAGAGGCTCTGTCAGTGAGCACTGTAACCTAATTAGTTTTGATGCAGCAAATCAGCAAAGCCACCGCTGGTTATGACCTCTGCCAAGAGCACGAGAGAGCCAGACAAATGAAGCTAAGATGTTACTAGTTGTTTTGTTGCAAAGTTCAGATAAAATATGACAGGATGTTGTTGCTTGACTTCTGCTTCAGTTCTCCAGATGGCACTCAGCACTGGCTTGTAGCAAGGCTCGCAGGGAGGCTGCCACATTGTCTCTGTCAGAGCGAAAGTTTTCCAATTACAAAGAGATAATGTGAAGAGGTGCAAACTTAATCTCCTGAATGAAAGGTTGCAAGCTGTGTAATAGCAGCTGAGAGGAGAGATTTCACATAGTTAACTTGCTTTAAATACTGCTGTTCAGGAAAACTTTATCATCCTGCCCAATAAAACAAAGAAATCGGCTGTACTTGACTGTGCATTAGGGCAGCTGTGGCTAGACACAGCCGTGCCTCAGACACTCCTATGGAATTAGTGGGTCTGATCCTCCAGCCGGGCTGTTGGTGTAAATCAGGAACAGATGTCCCTGTGATAAAATGGTGTAAGATGGATCAAAAAGAAAAATTAAGGACCTTTGAACTAGCTGGGAGCTGTTCACATATTTTTATCTAGTGGAAGACCAGATAATGTCTGTCAGTTTGGTTAAGGAAAATAATACAGGGGTTTCATTAATTTTTTTATTAAATCTTCAGTGGAAAAAATAAACAGAATGTCCTGCAGGTGGTGAGCTTATTGTATTTGACACTGATGTTATGAAATACTATCTTCATACCTGATAGAGCAGGTTGAGAGGAAGGCCATGAAAATGATCAGGGGACTGGAATGGAGCTGAGGTTGTTCAGTCTGGGGAAGAGAAGGCTCCAGGGAGACCTAATAGTGGACTTCTAGTACTCAAAAGGGGCCTACAAGAAGGCTGCAGAGGGACTGTTTACACAGGCCTGTAGTGATAGCATGAGTGGCAATGGTTTGAAATCAGAGTCGATATAGATTAGGTGCAAGTTCTTTACCATGGGGGTGGTGGAATGTTGCAATAGGTTGCCTGGGGAGGTAGCTGAGGCCCCATGCCTAGAGATATTCAAGGTGAGGCTCGACAAGGCTCTGAGCATCCTGATCTAGTAGATGTCTCTGCTTACAGCAGTGGGTTTGGACTAGATGATCTTTGGATGTCTCTTCCAACTCAAACCATTCTATGATTCCATGATTCACATTCATAGTGCTGTACCAGGCATGCTGAAGTTATTCACAGAGACAGAAAAGCAGGGTAATGGCCTGATAACTAGCAGATTGAGCATCTCACCTAAAGATCATTTTGAGCTGCTGGGAAAAATCCTGAATTGTATAAAGGCTAGAAAATATAGGAAAGAAACTGTTCTCCACCCACATATATAAAGAACTGTCAAACAAATGTACCACATCCAACTTTAAAAGCTCCCAGTAGTATATTTTTTATATATCACTTAGCATCACTGAGTGAATTATGACTGTGCTGTATGAGTGTCCTCTTTTATCTGATATTCTGACTTTTGAAATATTTCACCACAAGAAATTTACTTTAAACGTTTCATGCTGTGAGGTTGCCCATGCACAGGTTTCCCAGTGAGATTGTGAGGTCACCATCCCTAGAGATACTCCAAATCTGACCACATGAGACTGGACCATCTCAGGAGGTTCATTCACCCCTAACCATTCTGGGTCTCAGTGAGACCATCCAAATTATCATCTATTATAATCCAATGACAAAACAATGTAAAAGAAAGTCACATTCTCAATCTGATTATAGGGATGTACTTTTGTGAGATACAAAAATATGTAAATCCAGGCGAGTGATACCAAAGCACAAATGGGAGGGAATATTTTCAACTCCCTGTGGCTTCAAAGAAATCATTGTTAAGGGGAAATGACACTGCTTACACTTTGTACAGGCAAGCAGTGCAGTGAGGGAGTTGGACAAGATAACCTTTGAGCATCTCTTCCAACCCAATGCAATCTGTGGGGTTTTGAACCAGAACAGAACCATTCAAACAGCCCCACCAGCACCAGAGGAGCTATAGCCAGGCTGGACTGAGCTTCCACTGCACCTGTCTGTCTGATTGCTTGTGCCTTTGGTGATAGAAAGGAAGAAAATACCCAAAAACCTGCCCATGTGAGGCACCCAGCTTAGCTGGCCTGTGCCTGGCAGCACGTCCCTGAGCCTTCACAGCCAGTTTGGCTGCTGCCATGATGACCCCTGCCCAGATGCTCAGGGGTTTTTCCTTCTTTCTAGTTGTACAAAGGCCTTTTGATACTAAAGCTGTGTGAGGCAGAGGTAGGAAGGAGACCACACACATGATGATGACGATGTGGAGATACATTTTTCCTTTCTGGGGACTAGTTGTAAAACTAAGGACAATAGGGGGAAAGGGCTTGGAGTGCTACAGAAAGTCTGGATGGTGTCACCTGGCAGCAAATCTCCAGACAAACCTTCAGGAGGAACATTTCTGTGCTTTTCTTGAGCAAATTCAGAGATAGTAATTTCTGAGTAGAATCTGTGCTTCAAACCTCACTGCTTTTGCTTCAGGTACTTTAGGATGTTTATTTTCCAAAGTCTATATATCCAGACTGGTTAAGACAGTAGATGACTCTCTTGACTCTTGCTGGTGTGCCTCAGCCCTAAAATTTAAGTAGACGAGAAGTATCCCTGCTTACTAGAATGGAGAGGAATGGTGATATATTTATGCCCATGCACAAAGCCAAGAATACTTTTATTTTCAAAGATGTTGCTGCCAATAATTTGGTCTTGCATGCAGCATCCTTTTTTCTCTACATTAGGACAAGACTTTTGCATAACTGCAGCCATGACAGCCACAGTGATGCCATCAGAGAAAGCAAGGCATAAGGCCTTACCTGGAAAGGGCTATGCACCTTTATTTCTGGTGGAAACCAGTGGGAACAAGATACACTGAGAATCACCATCAATAGCACAACTTGAAATTGAAGGAGATGGGACTGTGTTCTCTCTGCTTCAGAGTCACATTTGTTCAGACATGCAAAAATAGCAAAGATGAGGGAGAAATTATCTTATAATTACAGCATTTCTCTTCACCAGTGCCCAGAATGCAGCTGTGCCAAGATTTTATGCATACATAAGGTCTGAAAAAAATGCACCTCTCCCAAAAAAGCTGTCCCTAAAAGGAAAGAGCTTATATTAAAAATGAGAGCTCCACCATGAAAAGAGGATCCAATAAAAGAGGACAAAGTATGTAAGAGACAGCTATTAACCCTGCATGCACTCCTTAGAACTTTGTAGGCAGCCACATGTTGGTAAATGCTCAGCTAAAGGATGAGGGGTGGCTGTGGATCTCCCCAGGGTGCTTCATGCACAGGAAGAGATCAGAAGATGGCCTGGAGCTTTTTGCTGGGACTGTGTTCTGCCCGGTAAGGAAGCATCTCACTCCAAAGTGTACCTGTAAATTCAGCATTAATAGTGCTTTTTTTCCCCCCTTCTTTTCTTTCATTGCTATAGCAGGGTGTAAAAATCTCCAGTGCAACTAAAACAGGAATGAGAGGAGGACTTTGTAAATAGGATTAAAGAAGTAGACAAATGCAAAATGTAAAGACAGGAAATCAGAACTTCAAACAGAAAAATGAAAATACCTAAAGCAGAAGAGCTTGAGGGAAGTGACTCTAGTTTCACATAGGTGTGGATGAGAACAAAACAATGGTGAAGGGAAACACCCTAGAAGGTGACATATGCATTTACTGGGAAAAAAAAAACCAACAAAAAAACAACAAAAAACCAAACCACACAGATTTGTGGGCCTAATTTTGCAATATTTGCAAGGTCTGCAAAACCTTTTGCCTATAACCATCCCTGTACTATGAGTTGATCTCTGTCTTATCTTTCTAAAGAAAATTTCATTCTTCTTTCCAGATTGAGGAAATAAGGGTTTGATGTAATAAAAATTTTTGCAAGAACACACAATGTCCATCAATATTATTTTTCAGGGAAATTATTGAAAGCCCCTCTGTATTTTTGGTCAAGTGAAGCTGTGTTTTTCCGGCTGCTCGTTTGGATGCTGATAGGGGTGCTCTGGACGGCATTTTCGCATTCCACAACTTTCAAAATTTCAACTTCTTATTCAGACTTGGGATAAAAGGAAATTCTGAAATGTTAAGCCTGTTGTTTTACTCACATTGGTGCAGCAGAGGCAGAGAGAAAATGAGACCTAGAATTCTTTTCTGTTGGACATTATGTCTGGGTAGTCTCTTAACAATAAGATTCGGTGACATAGTTGAAAACATTCTTTCACAGCTGTTGATGTGTTAATCCATCATGGGTTAGAGAAGACTGAAAAGATATTTCAGCCATAGGGTTTATATTTATATATAACATTAATATATAGTTAAAGCCAACACCATATTTACATCTGGATCCTGTATGATAACAGTTGATACATTTAATATGGCATGTGGCATAAAACAGGATTAGATAAAGTTTCCTGCTTAGCCATGCCTCTCTTGTGCAAAAAAATATTCATAACAATGTTCTCCACAAATTACACTGTAATGCCAAATAGTTTTTTCAAATGCATTGTGCATCAGCAGCATTTTCCAAAGGTTATGTCCCTGTGACTTCTGCTAATAAGCAGTGAGCTGGCTCTGGAGTAAAAGACATACTCAGGAGAATTTTCAGAAGTTTGGTTTCAAAAACCCAGACCAGCCAGATCATTATTCAACCTAGCTGGTGTGAATGGACCTGGAAAAAAAAAAAACCAAAAAACCAAAAAACCAAAAAACCAAAAACTAGGCTGGCACAGGACCTCAGGTATGTTAATGTGAAATTTGGGAATGCCTGACATTCTAGCTAAAAAACCCTAGGCAATGGCACTGTATTATCTTATGTTTCCTATCCATGTGACTTAGTTTTCAAGTCTTTCCAGAATCTGAAACTTCTTCAACATCTTTTTTCTCAGATCTTAATGGTCCTATAGTTATGTGTGCTCCCATTCCTATTTTGTCAGCTCCCACAGCTCTAACCTTCCCAAATGTAACATGCAGGACCTCAGTGTGAGTTTTCTGTGAAAAACCTCACTAAATCATAACAACATGTTCAGAGGAAACCTCCTCCCTCATATCCTGGTTCTAAGCATCTCTGTGTATGTCATTACAGAACACAGCAGTGTGTCCTGGAGGTTGAACTGCCTGGAACTGTGGAGAAAAAGAGAACATGTGAACCCAAAGTATCCATTGCATGTACTATTGATCTCTGTCCACTGGAACATGCTACTCAATACCTAGAAGTGCTGATGGGAATTATCACTGAAAATACTTTCCACCTACAAGCCAAAGGGACCAAGAAACCACATCTGTACATGTACTGCAGGTACACATTCAAATATGCTTTTAAGTAACAGAAACAAAAATGAAGTCAAAATAGATGGGAGACAGTGTTGCTAGTCATGTTTTAGTATGTGTGTATAAAAAAAAATAGTTGTCTTTTCTTAAAAGTTCACTAAAGACTGGGAAAAAAAATGCATGTGATTTCCTCTGTCAGTGGTGAGCACTGCTGGCATCACACTGTGTCTGAATAAGAGTAAAGACTAACCATTATGAGTATGGAAATAATGAAACATAACAGGAAAACATAACAAAAATAGCTTATTTGAGTATGTATCTTGAGTGCATTTATGAGTCATAATAACCTAAACGATGAGAGAGTTCAGGCACTACAGATAGATAATACAAAGCCCTAGACATGCCTGCTCTGGCATGTCCTTCTCTATCATGAAAAGGAACCATTTAGTAGAGAAGAAAATTGACCAGTCACTGACAGGAGATAATGGATCTATCTGTTAAGGGAGATAGTATAGTATTCAATATGACATTCCTGATAACTACTCAGGAAGATCTACCTGTTCCAGGTTTCCAAGGTAGTTGAATGTAATCTAAATATCACTAGTGTGCAACATAAAAAGGGAAAGAACTCTCCTCCAATTTATTGTCAATAAATCGCAGTGCAGAGCAGATCACCTTCAAGTCTGAAGACAGTCTCCATCCCAAAGAGCTTACAGGCCCCAATTTAGGACCGATGTAGATTTAAGCAAGTAGCTAAGCATTTCGTAGCAAGAGGGCAGCTCATTTTTCTGCCATTAAGAAGTGCATACGTCTTCCCATCCTCCCAGTCCCTGCATCTCTGTCACTGCTCATGGCTATGCAGTCTTACTCATGCCTGTGCTTCAGCTTTGATGCCTGTCTGACCCCAAACTGAGCTGACGTGGCATAATGCAGCTGCATGAAACTATATTCCTTGTCTACAGGCTTAATGACATGAGTTGGCCTGTAGTTCATTTCTCAGTTGTTAGAAGGATAGAAATTACAACTCCTGGTGCAGTCCTTAGTCCCCAGAGTGTGGTAGTAACTGTCTTGATGCGTGGGGCTGGTAGGCCTTCTGAGAGTTATTTAACAATGTGATTCCTAACAGGTTTTGAGTGATTGGTTTGTTTTTTACCCTGTAGTCTGATTCCCCATGCCTGCGCCAGTGCAGTGTGTTGGTTTCAGTACAACTGGTATAGGGTTTACAGTAAAAACAGGCTGGTGATATGTGAAACATTTGTGGAACAATGCTGGAGTATTCAATTTACATATGTGTAAAATCTCTTTTATCTCTTCTTGCCATGTTTTGAGGTTTTTCCCCTCTAGTTCCAGCAAAGATGGAGTTCCTCCAAAAAACGAGGATGGATATCTTAATGTTGGATGTGTTTAGAAAAGATAAAGCAAGCAATTTGCCAGTAAGTGGCATGTCACTAAACTGTGGTCTTGATCAATCATCATCAAAAAGAGCCTTATTTGGGGGCTATGAGCTCCTCCTATTGATGACAGAAGTTTTTCCCACATGAAGGATTTAAAATTTTATTAAAATTGTGGCATTCACTTTTCCATCAAAAAACTAAGTGTAAAATTAGTCTCCTGGCACATTTTTGCCTATCATATACTGCAATAACTACTTTCTTCAGATAAAAGCTTGACACTGTCACGATACTGACTGGAACGATAGAGTGCAGTTCTGAAGTAAGAGATGATGAGGGGAAAATAAAACATGAGATAATCTGATGATGACCATGGGGAAAACATATGTGGGATGGAAAATTTGAAGACCACATATCCTTGTATTTTATAAACACAAGGTTACTACATGGAAGGAAAGAAGGAAAGAATTTGGAAAGAAGAAATCTAGAAGGAATTCAGAAGGAATTGGGGAAGGAAGGAGGGAAGGAGGGAAGAAGGGAAGAAAAGGAGAGGGAAGGGAGGGAAGGAACCTGAGCCAACGATAGCAGTAGACTGCAGAGTTCAACGGGAACCTATCCAGGGCCACAGTGACAGTGCCTCAACAGGTCTTTTTCAGTCGCACCTGTCTCTGAGCAAGCCCACATTTCCTCAGGGTGAGTGATCTCCAGCCAGTTCTGAGGCCAGGCACAGTGAGGCTAGGCTGTGTGCACCTCCTCAAGCAGGGAGGTGAGGCGTTGCAGTGGCATGCCACTCTACTATCTGCATTTCCCACAGACCCACTGAAGATGTAAAGTACTTTTCAGGCTCTTAGGAGTTCATTTTGTTCTGAATCAGAGCTTGCTTGCTGCAACCACTGCTTCTGAGTCACTCTTTGCATATTTTTTTCATTTCCTTATTCAGAAGCAGGGTAAAACAGCCCTACCTAGAGCTGGGTGTCAGGAATCATAACTTCACACCTATTCAGCACAGACTTGCAGAATTCCCAACAATATCCTTGAGGAAAGAAGCTTCTTAATATGCTCCCTCGGTGCTTAGAAGACTGTTTATTGTCTTTAGTTTGTTTTGAATCTAGGCTGTCATTGCTCCATCCTGGCACTGGAAGAGATGGTGAGCAATTAGTCCCAGGCACCACTTTTGGATGGCAAACAGCAGCTTAGATTCCATCATGAACATAAAGACAGACTCTTTTCCATCTGCTTATCACTTTACATTTAACTATACTGAATTTCGTTATCTATATTAAATCCCAGTCACTGTAAGTTATTTTGATAGTTCACAATTGGTTTGCCTCTCAACTGCTTTGAATAACTAAATCAGCAGCAAACTTTTCCCCCTTTCTATTCAGCCTTCTATTGCTTGCTTGCTTTTAATAGCTTTCTTTATCCTACAGCTAGCTTCTTCATTCATATTTTAACAATCTTTCCTGATAAGAACTTTGCTGTGAGACCTAATATGCTTTCTCAACAGAAATAGGTTTCTTTAAATATTTTCCAGTCTGCTTACAATGATTTTACTCCTTTGAATGTACTCGTAGGATTCTATTAAGAGGTTTCTGCATTTTCTTGTAGTTTTTATTTTCTTTTTCCAAATGTATCTTAGTTTCTAGAGTATGGATGTTGAACAGAAATATATTTTGGGTCCTATTAAAGGGTAGCTCTGAAAAAGCAGCACTTTGTCTGCAACAAGTAGGGCTGTGGTGCACCTTTGTTTTGTTTATGAGAACTTTCTGTAGCTGCTCAGTCTTGCATTTCCAGTTTTCCCATCAATTATTATTTTATTAAATAAAAAGTGCAGTACTCCTACAGTTCCAGAACCAGCTTCACCCCTAATGCTAGTCCTCGTCTGGGGTTAAAGCTGACCTTGGAGGCCACAGCTCAGAGAATAAACTCATCTGGGGACCAGTCTATGGGCAACATGGCCTCTCTCTCAGTGGCCTCTAATCAGCAATATTTCAATCCAGTGCCAGGCTTGGTTTGTCTCCCAACTCCACCCCTAACCCTACAGGGATAAAAGCAGTGAAGGCTCAGCGGGATCTCAACCATCTCAGAAGGTATCCGGCATGGCAGCCAGGATAGAATCTGCACCTTTCCATCTACATCTTTTGTCTCACAGTTGAATTACCATCTCTCTCCCTAGGAGGAAGATGAGTAGAGTGGTCCATCTGTTCATTTGCCACCAGTCAGGCCTACTTCAAATACATCAGTTTTATTTTCTTCACTCCCACTGTCCTGGTCCTCTTGTTTACCAGAGTTCTTTAGACCAGGCCAAGCTTTTGGGTTTTATTCAATCAGGCTTTATTTTTTCTCATTGCTTTGTGTTGTATTTTTGCAGCCACAGTAGCAGGCTGAGCTGGCCCTCAGTTACTGGCTCTCTGAGGAGAAGAGACCCCACGCTGAGCATAGCTGGCTCCTTGCCACTTGCTCCTGTGATAGAGGATGGGTGTCAGAACAAAGCTGGCGGCATGAATTGGCATGATGAGGTGAGAAAGTAGGGTGCACAGTGCTCCAGCTGATGCTTGCCAATGTAATTGCCCTTCAGGCAATAATTCTTGCCAGTGTGATGGCCTCCAGGGACCTTCTGCAAGCCAGAGTCGCTTCTGCTTCCCCATCACTCAGCTGCCATGAGTGTTAACCTTATATTAATTCAAGACTGAACTCTTAGATTCAGATTAGTCAGTTTTTCATAATAACAGATTGAGGCAAATTACCTCTTCTTTCAAAACCCTTAAAGTGGAAGGAAAAGAAAGCAGTAGCAACGTTTGGAAGGAAAGTGTGAGGAGAAAAAAAATTTGTGTTGCTGCACAGTATAAACACCACAAGGAAGGTGTACTCATCTGGTGCTTGCAGCCTGCTTCGTACTGGCTTCAGTCACTCGGTTGGTCTTAAATCAGCAGAAAGAGCTCCCAAAGCTGTCTTTTCCACATGTCCTTAACAATGGCCAGGAATGGCAAATTCAGCTGTATGGCAACAAAAGTAGGAAATCAAGAACTACTGTAAACTTAAGGAAGAAAAATAAAACGAGGGCAAGACTTGAAAAGAGTTAAATCAGCTCCCTTAGTTGCCTGCAATGAAAACAAAGGAAATTTCAAATTTTAGATTCCAAGAGAGTCAGATCCACACAGTGAAAGTCAGCTTTAGCAGGTCAGAGCAGGTAGTACAGAATCACAGAATCATAGAATGGTTTAGTTTGGAAGGGACCTCAAAGATCATGCAGTTCCAACCCCTCCTGGTATAGGCAGGGACATCTCCCACTAGAACAGGTCACTCAAGGCCTCATCCAACCTGGCCTTGAACACCTCCAGGGAGGGAGCAGCCACAACCTCCCTGGGCAACCTATTCCAGTGTCTCACCACCCTCACTGTAAAGAATCCTTTTCTAACATCTAGTTTGAATCTCCCCTCTTTCAATTTAAACCCATTACCCCTCGTCTTGTCATTACAAGATCTTGTAAATAGTCCCTCCCCAACCTTCCTGTAGGCCCCCTTCAGAAACTGGAGGGCTACTATAAGGTCTTCTCGAAGCCTTCTGTTCTCCAGGCTGAAGAGCCCCAACTCTTGTAGCCTGTCCTCATAGGAGAGCTGCTCCAGCTCTCTGATCATCTTTGTGGTCCTCCTCTGGACTTGCTCCAATGGTTTGATGTCCTTCTTGTGTTGGAGACTCCAAAACGGTACCAGTACTCCAGGTGGGGTCTCACCCATGGGGACTTCTAAGCCTTCTCTTCTCCAGAACTTCACGTTTCCCAACTGGTGAAGTCTCAGACCACCGCAAAGACCTCATCCACTCATCTCTTCTGAAGAGCTGGGGGCTGAATACCAAGGACTGTCTTGTTGCTACACTTTCAAATTCTTCTCAAGTAAGCTTCTCGGTTGATTCTTTTTTGTGGGTATTTTTATTTTACTGTGTGGAAAATGTTTCTCAGGTCTGGATAACTGCCATTATACAAATAAATTGTGTTGCATTGTGAAATGCACCTCCACTCTTTGTAGTTCCAGAAGGCTAACTGAACTGAACAGCAGCTTAAGGGTCCACCACCATGAGGGAGTGAGCAAGAATGTCCCTTGTGAAGTAGCAATGACTTACAGGGAGCATTGCTGTGGTGGATGGGGCAGATAGGTGAAGAAGTGCCTAGGGTGGGGCTTAGTGCCACAGGATCTACCCATGATGCTGCCGTGTGCCAAACTTCCAACCTAAATCCTGGCCTGGCTGGAAAAAGCCTAGCAATTTTCAACCTGCTTTCCAAGCACCACTACTGACTTATTAAATTATTAAATGTTTAAAACATCCACAGTCAGGAAGTATTGGTTCCTCCCAATGCAGTCTGTGGGACTTGGCAACAGTTTTGTAGGATCTCCAGCACATTTGCAGACCTACAACATGTTCAAAGCATAAATCTCAGCAATTTGCATGAATTATCACCTTCACATTTTATGGCTCTGTAAATGCCTTTAATATAAGCCCTACTACAGGAAGCACCTTAAGATGACTGCTGTTCCATAGATTTACTACAGGTTCCTAATGTGAGTTGTTAAGGCAAACACAATACCTGATGTTTGCAATGGTAATTGCACCAGCCTCATTCTGAATGACAGCAAAATCCAACTGCACGCAAGTTCCTTTGCCGAGTGCTTGAATTACAGTTTAAGCTGAGGCCTGAAAATCAATGGCTGCTTTAATCACTTGATTGAAGCCTTCAAAAATCATTAGCAATTTGATACTTTTAAAATATTTATCAATATGTCATTCTCAAGTGGACAGTGCCAAACCAGTACAACTCCATTTGTAACACTGGGAAATTGCTGCTGGAGGGGTAAAAAAAAGCAGTGTTAGACCACTGTGGCTTGAGTTGGGAAGTGTGTTGTATGAAAGGCTGAGGGAATCACAAGTAATATCTGTCAGCTTCTGCTGAGGTCATTCTCCAAGTGGTAAAATACAAGTCAAGAGCCAGGAAAAGTCTTGCTGCCTTTCAGAGAAGCAGCTTTGGAAAAACTCCTGAGACCTGAAGTGCAGGACAGACCCTACAAAAGAGCAAGGGAAGTGACCCCGTCAGATACTTTGCTACTGAAAGAAACCCATCTGTCTTTGAGGCCAGTTTTCACAGTGGGACTCAGGAATGAATATGGTTTATAAGAAGAGCTAAAAGAACTTTCAGGTGCCAGAAACCTAATATTTAATCTAATAAAGAAAATAGAAACTGAACATGATACTTCAGTCCATCTGGATTAAATCTACCCATCTGCAAAGATTTAACTCTGAAAGACAGTTCAAAACCTCTCTTCTTAATTTGCTTACCTATTTTCTTTAACTGTTCGTCAGTTGGAAGCAGTGACATCTACATGGGGTACCACTGTTCTAAATATATAAGGTCTCGTTCTGAGAAAACACAGGCTTTTGGCAAGGACAAAGTAGGCTGGGAGGCACCGAGCAGCACACCAAAACTTCATGTCCCTCTCGGGTGTTAGGCTTATGTAAGTGTTATTTAATTATATGTAACTTTAAATAGAGTTTAATTAACTTCTGAGAGACCGAGTGTGAGCTGGCAGCAGCTACATCACGTAATCTGTTGCAGTTTCTTACTTGTAACAATTCGCGCGTAAAACTAGACTTGGAAGCGAGCTGTCTGTCCTTAAGAGTGCAACGCAGCGGCTGCGGTGCGGCAGAACTCGGCAGTAAACTGTTGAGCAGCCACCCCCTGGAGCAGGGCAAGCCGGGCCACGGATCACGGACTCCCTCCCCGCTAGGTGACAACACAATGGCTGCAGCCCTCAGTGCTCAGCCGGGCAAGGGCATGGTGCCGGGCTGCTACAACCTCACCCAGTTCCCGCAGAGGCTGTGCTGCCAAGACCTGCGGCTCTGGGATTGTCAAATCAGAGGCCACCCGCCTCGAGAGGACACCCAGAGGTTTGTGCAGCTCCCCTGCCGCCAGCTGCCGCCCGCGCCGCGTTGCTGCTGGCGCTACTGGGAGTCTGCCCGCGACCCCACGCGGGCCGCGGCGATGGCCGGGAGCAGGCTGCCGCCGTAGCCGGTGCAGCAGCGACACCCAGCGGCGCGAAGGCCGCCTCGCAGAGCAGCGCCACGGATCAGGCTCGGCCCAGGCCTCGCCCCGCCCCGGCACCTCCGCCGCCGTCTGAAACTGACCGGCTTGGCTTCTTGGAAACACTCGCGTCTCACACCGGAAACTTAGCAGAGGGACGGGCCGAGAACGGGTGACTGGCGGTAGGAGTTTGCTTGCATGCAAAGTTCAGACATTTAATGCTTTTTAGATACGTGACAGTTTCTGTTCTACTTCACCCTCACGCCAACAAAACTCCACAGTACTTTGTCTTTGCCATTTATTCCTTCTAGTAGTCTATAAATCACAAATTATGTAGTAGGCCAAAGAAAATTGCAGTGAAGTCCACGATATACCCATATAATGTAGTGAACTAGTGAACACCCTGCTAACGTCCTGAATAATCTTCCAGAGGAACCAGTGTGTCATGTAATTCTTAATCTCTTCATTTAAGAAAGACAATTAAGGTAATTTTACAGTAAAATATCAAGTAAACCAGTGAATGAAGCTTAAATGATACTTTAATAGTTTTAGTTCTTTATTAAATCCATACTCGTGGAAAAAATCATCTGGGAACAGCAATACTCTGAAGTGAGTGGAATGAAAAATGCTGCTTGTATGAAATAACTATGCATTCCAGCTATGAAAAGACAGCACATCAACTTCCCAGCTAACAGGCAACTGGCAGAAAACCATGGAGTGTACTAACACGTCCCTTCAGAAACTGAAGAATTTAAAATAAATTCTCACTCTGGTTCTACTGCCTAATAAATTAGGAACTGGTAGCCTCTTTATTTAGCGTACCGTCAGGAGAGTCTCAGTTCAAATTTTCACATACGCAGAACTAAAATGGTGGACTGCATAAAAACAGCCATAGACCTGTGCACTTGTAAGAAGCTGCCTTCCTTCATGCAGAGAATACCATCATGCACCACTGTACTTCATCAGCTTCATTCCGCTTCCATTTATCACCCCCCATTATTGCTGTTTGGCTCCATAAATGAATGCTAGACTGTAGATTTCCAACCCAACTGTATCCTTCAGAGATACATCCAATTGCTGTGTTCAGAGGAATGGTCTCCCACAGGATCTGCAATTCACCCCTGTCTACCTATCTGATATCCCAGAAAACTAATCTCCAAGATGACAGCTCATTCAGCACTCTGGAAAATTTACCCACGATGAGCTCCTCTTTAAATAATGACCTGACATTTGTTCTGTAGAGGGAGACAAAGCCCAGACTGATGAAAACAGTTGGCAGCTGCTTTCATTTGTGCCATTCAGAAGCCAGATGATAATTTGTCCTCGGGGACCCATCACTTCTTGGCAGACAGACCTGTTCACTGCACTCTTCTATTACTTTTGCTGTTACCTCCCACCCCTAGTGAACGCAGCACACACAGAGAGTCAATATTCCAGGCAGACTAAACTAAAACTGACTGCCAAGAGTCATAAAGGATTTCATGATGCCAAGAACTGGGAGATAACATCACAGATGAATTTGGTGATGATAAATACAAAGCAGTGGATATCAGAAAGACAAATTTGCTAGACCTACATAAAAATTGAAATTAGCTATTGCTCAGAAAAGAGATTCAGCATCCCTAAACACAGCTCAACAAAGACATTAATTAAACAATAACCAGTGGTCCAAAAGGCAGAGTATCAAGAATTACCAGGCAAGAAGACCAAATCAGAAAACATTTTTTCCAAATGAATCCTGAGTTCACCTTCTGCATGCAGTGCACAGCTCTCCTTCCTTTAAATTAAGTGAAGCAAAATGTCTGATTGTTCAGACAAAGGTGACCAGGATAATCAGATCTTCCATATAGGGAGAGATGAAACAAATGAGGACTTTCCAAACTGAAAAGACAGAATACTAGGGGCTGATAATAATGATAGCACATAAAATCATAAACAGAATCAAGGAGAACAGATGCAGTTATTCATTATTTCTCACAGTACAGAACTAGGAGACATAAAATTAAATGTTAGCATAGCATGTTACATGAAATAATTGCTTAACAAAGTACTTTTTCACATGGTCTTTAATTAAACTGCACCATTCACTCTCAAAGGATGTTGTGGAGGGTAACAATTTAGGATGGTTCAAAAAGATATTTGTCTTGGACAACAAAGTTACAAAATGCTTCCTGGTATTTTGGAAGCAACACATAAACAGAAAGTATTTCCCACACATTACCTGCAGAGGAGCAATAGCAACAGCAATGAAACATAGACAACTATATACATTAGTTATCCATGCATGTGGTCCCACCACATCTTCTATCCCTATAGATGCAGAGTGTGTGCCCAGACACAGCCACCATGAGCAGATAAGCCATATATTTTTCACACTATGCCTCTTATTTTATCTGTTCTTGGCAGGTTTTATTTTTAAAGACCCCCCCTAAATTGTTGCTAGTACGCTGGGTGCTTTCTACTCTATCCAGCAACAGCAGCAGTCATAACTACACTCCAGAGATGCAGAGATATAGAGAGGTGTGGGAAGACAAGCTGAAGCAGGTTTCTTTCTTTAAGAATAAAAGAGCAAAAGCCCCTATTATTGCAAATGTTCCAGCAATTATCTTCCAAATGCATTATTTGCTCTTCTATCTCAGCTACAGTTGAACATGTTGAATTGTCATTTGACACCAGCAAGGTCAGGCACCAGTCCTAGCAGCTGTGATGCTGTCTTTTTACTTTAAAACATCTGCTCTACTACACCATCCCTACTCTTGCCTTGGGATCCTCTCCAGCCACTTTCATCTGGGGTAGTTAGTGAGCAAGAGAGTGGTGGTTTAGCAGTGGATGTTATCACCATCCAATACAAATGCAAGCAGTACCACTATGCAGAGGTCGAACTGATACTGTACCTGAAGAAGTGTTAAGTTCTCAAACATGTTTCCCTGGCTATGACATGGGCTGCAGGAATACAGTGCTTTATGGCTGAATCAAATCTTATTTTAGTCACGCTACTGTCACTGTTCTTCAAAGCTCTTTACTTCAGGATGCCTGTAAAGGCCTTTGTTCTTTCACATAAATATCCACTGGTGAGTTTTTTTGAAGAAAATGTAGAAAAGATGAAATTTATTCCTCATCTTGAAGTCAGAGGTCCTTCCTTTGCTGCCTGCACTCACATAGATGAAACCCTATGGGCAGAAGACCACAGGATTGATGTAGAAGCTGCTGTAGTCTCTAGCTTCTTCGCCTCCAGTGCTGTGATGACTTGGGCAGGGCTATGAGGAAGCCATGGCAGCAGCAGCAAAAGGGCAACTGGTGCTGCCCTGTAGCTCAGAGCTGCACCAGCAGTGCAAAGCCCCTCAGTCAAAGCCTTTCAGCTCTCCCATCACAGTGCAGGCAAGTGCTGCTGAGTCCACAAATCTGGTTCCCACACACAAAAAGAGGAGAGAAGCTTGATCTCACCTTCTGCAATACTTACGAGCACAAATAAACTTGTACTGAGCAAGAACAGTGTGCAGCAAAGCATGACAGACTTTCCTCTTACCCCCAGAAGCCAGCGAGCAGAGCACAAACCAGACCTGAGTTCAGTTCCCAGTTTCTTTATAAGGCTGCACAAGCCTGGCCTGGAGCTCAGGCTACCCTACAGTCTTGCTTTCCTAGCCCCATGTAACACCTTTCCCTTTCTGGCTACAGACTTTGAACAATGGCTAGTCAACATTGCTCAGTGAGTTTGTCTCCACACGACAGAACATGAGGCAGCTCACCAAGAACATGTTAATACAGAAATTACAAGGCTTTTTTGCCTTTCCATTTCTAATTTATTTATCCTTGATACATTTATATTCCCCTGTCCCTTCTCATTTGGTATGATGAAGTATTTACTCTGAATGTAACCACTATCTCAACTGAAAAGTAGAGATGTGATGGTCTTTGCTCCTTTGGTTTGGCCCTTTCTGTTCCTCAGCAATGTCACAGCTCAAAGGCTGGGATGGTCAGTTCCCATGCAAATGCTCCTTTTGTCAGGAGATTACGGAGTTCAGTTCAGGCACCTTCCCGACAAGCTGCATGTGTTCCCCACTCAAACTCCAAAGACAACAGAACAAGAAAAGGCCATCCAAAACAGAGAGGAAAAGGGGATGTGGTATATCTTTAGCTGGTCTCTTCACAAAAAAAAAGGAATTTCCTTTCACTTTTTCACAAATACAGAGCTCAGTGACTGGTGATAAGAAGATGGAGCTAGACATTGTAACTGTAAAATAGGACCAGTGCTGTGCTTTGGTATTCATGCCAGCATAGCTGGCAAGGAAACAGTTTGAAAACATCAATTGCTCTTTGTAATCGGCATTTTGGATATATTTGCAGCAGGCACTTCTCCCCTTCCCATTGAAAAGAGACACACATTCTCATTTAACAACTAATTGATTTATTTAACAATACAAATTTCTTTCTACTGCATGGTTTAGCAGAGAGAACTTGAGAAACAAAATTAGCTTTTTTTTTTTTAAGTTTAAATGTTTACACAAAAACAACCTTTACTTCAGTAAATATAAAATTTACACACAAAAAAACCCTACATTAAAAAAAGAACAGAATCATGACAAACCAACAACAACAACAAAAGAAAAAAAAAAGAAAAAAAAAAAGAAAAAGGATGGGAATTCAGTGTAAAGGATCCAATTGCAAGGAAGGCAAGATGGGGCAACACTAAAAAGGCATCCCACTTGTACACCTAGGTATCTGAAGTAGTAGGTACAATATAAACCCAAATACATTAAAATTAGGAATAAAACCTGTAATTTTATACCATATTTAATGATATAAATATCTGTAAATTCTGTAGGCAACACAGTTAACGTGTGAAATACATAGTTTGCTCTTCACTGAGAAGTGACAGGAGTGGTGTACAAGCACTGTGTCACCTGTGAGTGCGCTCATGGTCAGCAGCGAGCTGACTTTAGACATCCAGCCCAGATGTGACAGCCCCTTGTTGCTTTGCCAATCTGTGCTATTTCTCACATGTCCAATGACATAATGAGAAACTCTGGTCACCTTCAGCAGTGATTTCCAGCACTTCATCTCCTGGCATTAGTCTGTTACCTGACTTAGGCATATTCACCTGCCAGATCCCCTATTTCTCATTCCCTTTTGCACTTTATAACCTGAACTCTAAAGCTATCTTGTAGCTACCGAAAGAGACTGGCTTCTAGATTGAGATATTTGGGATACACAGTTCTTCAAGCCACCTTCAGGAATCTGTAGAAATATTTAAAGTAGGGAGGACAATTCATGGTCAAAGGTTATGTGATAGAAAAAACAGGGACCTATATAGTGATGACTAACTTCTGATTTAAATTGTTAATTTTTTTTTCTATTGCTTTAATATTTAAACTTAACATTCAGTTTTCATATATTAAATGAGCAGAGCATCATTTGATGGAAGTGCTACATTATCTCCAAAACCATCAGGTAGGTAAGAGAAACTGTAAAGTTTGAAACTAAGTGTAATTTAAAAAAAAAAAAAATTCATTTAAAGGGATCAAGTCTCTTTTTATATAATCAGTATTGTGACTGGCAACCTATAAAAGCTTAAATTATAAAACTATTAGTGACTCTACTTTTTAAACTGTATGTGCTATAAAGCTGTATATCTTTGTTACTTACAGATGTTACAAAATTTCCAAGCCAGAAAGTGAAGGGAGGGAAAAGTATTTTAAAAGTTTTACAGATTTAATTTTCACCAAAGGTTCATTTCCCCCCAACTGTTTTCATGCCATAAAAAATCTGATTAAATTTATTCTACTACTTTCTTTTCCGGTCAGATGATACAGTGTTCAATCATGCTTTGGAAGACCATTTTCAATGGGTAACTGTAGTTCTCTAGATCAGCAAGTCCGACTTGCTTTACTTGGAAACAAAAGCACCAGACACCCTAACTTGTTTCTCATCCTGCAAAAAAAAAAAAAAAAAAAAAATTGTATTGGGCAGCCTGTTACAAGAGCAGGATTGGCCCTGAAGCAACCAGCTACATCACATTAACTTCTGGATCAAGCATACCCAATGCTCTTGTTCCAACTTGAGAAAGAGCCTAATGGTATTAAATTTAGGGAAACTGTAGCAATGACATTTGTTCTGTTAAAAATAAAATAGGGAAAACTTAAACAATCCACAGGTGTGCATTAAACATTTAATAGCAAGCCTTTGCTTACGTATATTAATTTAAAGATTATCCACAGGGATCTGTGATACATTGGCCCTGCCTTGTTACTATAATTAAATTTATTCAAATATTAATTTAAAATAGGAAAACAAAGAAACTACTCCTTGGGGAATATGTTTATTGTGTTTGAGATGATACACTGGGTGCTCTCTGAGCTACAAAGGGAAAAAGGAAATCCTTTCATTACAAACTGACAAAGGTAAAAGTTAAAACAGTTTTCACAACAGCATGTACCACATATTGGAAATAGATCTGGGTTTAATACAAATGACGTAATTCCTAGTAATCTACAGCTATCTTTAATAACTTCATACAGATAATGAATTAGGCTAAAATGCACTATAATATTTGGTTGACTTCAGGAACAGTATCCTTAGTACATCACAAAATACATTTTGATATCCCAAAGAAGCAAGACTTGCAAGTAGGCATTTTAAACATAACTAATCTACAGCTACAAATTTCTACTCTTGATAGCATTTACCTTTTTAGGGGGCAGTATCCCAGTCTTCAAAAGGATAAAAGCAGAGTAGAATCAGTATAACATATACACAGAAGTCCGTATTGTAAAGGCTATAAAGATTTGTTGCACACTGCAAAGTTGCCTTCTGCACCTTCACACTGCACAAGTAGTTTGTCATTTATGTTGCATATCTCTTGGTCCACTGTCTGGCTATCCTGTCATGTTCTGCTCTGTTGGTCAGGTACTGAGTGGCTATGCTTCCAACCAGAGGGTCAGCTGCAAAGGCAGGAGAAAATACGTAAGAAACCGTTCCACAATAATAAAAAACCCTCAAACACACACAATTTAAAATAAAGAATATATCTGAAAAGAGAATCTTTGTCAAGCCAGAAAAATCTGTGAGATATAGTAGGGCTCTTACCATACAAGACATTTCTGAGAGAAATCACGCAAAGCACAATGAACAGAAAAAGAAAACAGAAAAACCTGTTGTGGTTATCTGCATATGAATGAATCTTGTCCCAGTCAGAGGCCCTGCTTCACTCCTTTGGAAGGGCTGCTGGGTACAGGGGACATTCAGCAAGTGCACCCCTGTCACAGTGCTGGACAAGAACATTATAGAGTATCAGGAAGGCAGCACGCATACCTAGGGGATCCAGTTTCCTCCAAGTCACGCAATGTTTTTATCAAAGAGGCTTATCCATTTCTCCCTGACCATTACCAGTCTGTAAATGCACTACTGCTTAGGTCTTGCCCCAACCACAGGCAATTACCATTCATCACCTAATGATACTGGTCACACAGGTTGTTGCTGAGAAACTGTTCTGCTTGCTTTCAAGTGGAGTTCCTTCTCTACCAACAAGGACTCCTTAAAATAGGGAAAAATCTCTCTGAATGTCACCCCCTTCACATGTGCAAGATTAAACGTTTCAGTTGCTGTCTCTGGAAAAGAGATACCCTGTGGCCACTTCTGACCTGCAGGATTAATCTTTAAGAAAACTCTGTAGCTCTCCTGGATCAACCACTCACTTGCTGGAGCTACTGCAATACAGACCTTCAATGACAGTAGTGTATTTCCTCCAGTATACCTCAGGAAAAACAAGGGCTTAACGCTATTTACTCTCTGTTGGGCCACAGGAGTGAAAAGCACCATTACCTGTGGGATGGCATTCAAGCAGGAGTGTTTCATCTCCAGTTATAAAAATATTAATTTTCAGTTAATCTGCATACAATTGGAGATAAAAATAATATTCCATAGCAACTAAGTCAAACACCTAAGAGTGGACACTCAGTAACTTATCAGCTCCTTACCTGGGTTGCAGTCTGTCAGAAGAGAACAAATAGACAGCAGAACCTTTGAAATAGTCAAAGCAGGGCTCCAGTTGTCTTTCAGGATATCCAGACAGATGACTCCCTGACTGTTGATGTTGCAGTGATAAATTCTGGTACGGAAAGTAACCTAGAATCGCAGCATAGGAGACAGTCACTCCATGCTGCCTCTTGCCTCTGAACAGCAGCAATGCCTGGGGCACTCCTAGTTCTGCAGAGCTTCTGTGGAGGCACAATTATTTAACAGAAGAGTGCCTATTTACTGTAGTCATGGCTACCTTTAAGAAAGCTACCATGGAGATCTTTGGTGCATAAGGGCTTTCACACAAGCCCTCTGTTTGGTACCCATTAAAATTAGGACCTACTTTGTAGTACTGTATGTTATTTAATGAACATACTACATGTCAAGAACAATCTAATCACCAATGTAACTTTACTGTGGTTTCTGAAAGAGAAGTAGACAAAATCTGTCTTTCCTTTCATTCGAAAGCCTAAATATAGATAATGAAAATCAGTATTTAAAATTGGAATATTGTGTTACTCATATTCAAATTAGCAGTGAAATCTTTGCCTTGCCCTTCATTAGGCAGGACATAATACACAGTCAAAACAATAGTATCACACTATAATACTGTCCTTACTTTTAAATTATTTCAGACTAATATCAGTACAGCATGTAAGCATTATTCTGGACAAATACAAAGTCAGAAATATTTAAATGCTTTAAATGCATAAATCATGGGAAGCTGAGGACAATTTTCTCCTTTATACTGATGCAGGGGAGAAAAATCCATTGTGATTTCTGAAATTACTCAAAATCCAAAAATTATCATACCCTTAAAAAAATTCTACAAGATTTTAGTGATGCATTTGTCTAAAACTCTGTATTGGTTCATTACAACAATCTTAAGTCGGTGAATATTAAATATTGTGAGTTTCAGAAAAATGGGAAATAGAGACTATGTTACTCTTTATGCTGTACTCCTTCTGGAAATGAAAAAAGGTATTTGATTCATATTAACNTATATATATGTAGCTGGAATGAGGAGGAGGAAACATAAGGAAGTTTTGTACTGTTTTCCATTAAAATTAAATTTTTTTTACACTTAAATCTTTATTAGAATTATCATCTCACTTCTCACTTGTAATGTCTGAAATGCAGTATTTACTGTAGCAATTGAGAAGCAAATGAGACACAAGATATTCCTGAAATTGCAGGCCGAGATTTTGGACCTTGTCATTTTCAAGAGACCATAAACAAATATGACAAACACAATAAAAACCTTACCCTTACCTTTGGTGGCTTGAATGGGTAGTCAGATGAAAATGTGATATCCAAGAAAAAAACACCTCCTTCATATACAGAACCTGGAGGTCCAAGTATAGTAGATCTCCACTCATAAATGTTATCTCCTTTAGGACCAGCACTGTGCAAAAAGAGAGGAGAGTCAGGTGTGCCTTTGAGAGAGGAATTTTAAGGATTTCTTCTACATTCATTTTGTTTGCTTTTGTTTTGTGATTTGTTTTTTTAAAATATAAACTACTTGCCTGTCTTTAACATCTGCCTAAAGTGAGCTCAAGTGTTTTAAACAGGCATGAAAGCTGGGCACTCCACTGTCCCTTTGGATATACAGCTACAAAACCAATTGACCATGAACTACTGGACTGTCATTGTCAGAAACAAACTCCTAGATCTGCTTTCTTAAGCATGTGGTTGCTCTGAGTTTCTACATCATGCCCTTCTAGTGACAGCATATCCATACACAAAAGGTGTTGTAGAACTTGACTACATTCAACTTCTCCAGGCATTGAAGGGATCCTATCTTCATTAAAAATGTAAAATGTATTGATACAAATTTATTGCCACTTGTTCCACAGGCTGGAGTAAAATGTTNATCTTAAGTCGGTGAATATTAAATATTGTGAGTTTCAGAAAAATGGGAAATAGAGACTATGTTACTCTTTATGCTGTACTCCTTCTGGAAATGAAAAAAGGTATTTGATTCATATTAACAACGGTATATCTGTGAGAGCCATAAATTGCAGAAATATTGTGTGGGACATACTGTTTCTGAGCATGGCAATGGAATTTCAGTTTAAAATTAGTTTAATTTAATAAAAAGCTTTTGCTTAAAAATGTTAACAAAAAGGATTGCTGATCTTACAAGTAGCAAATAGATTGACATTTTACAGTAATGGAAATCATCACAGTAATTTACACATTTTGACATTGCTTCATTCTAGTTTTCTATCTTAACTTATTTTAGCTTTCTGTTATTTTGTTGAAAATTATGTAAAAATATACAATATAAAATCCAGCTCCTAACAGAAAAAANTTTTGTTTTGTGATTTGTTTTTTTAAAATATAAACTACTTGCCTGTCTTTAACATCTGCCTAAAGTGAGCTCAAGTGTTTTAAACAGGCATGAAAGCTGGGCACTCCACTGTCCCTTTGGATATACAGCTACAAAACCAATTGACCATGAACTACTGGACTGTCATTGTCAGAAACAAACTCCTAGATCTGCTTTCTTAAGCATGTGGTTGCTCTGAGTTTCTACATCATGCCCTTCTAGTGACAGCATATCCATACACAAAAGGTGTTGTAGAACTTGACTACATTCAACTTCTCCAGGCATTGAAGGGATCCTATCTTCATTAAAAATGTAAAATGTATTGATACAAATTTATTGCCACTTGTTCCACAGGCTGGAGTAAAATGTTACATGCGCGGGCAGGAAAACTGGATGGGAGGGACAAAATCAAGTAACCTGGAACTGAACTTCTTACAGCACTGTCAATCCAAACAATTGTTTTCTTCAAGCCATAATTGTGTTCTGCCTCCAGGCAACCAGCATTGAGACTACTAGCCAAAATTAGTTTACTTTAAGAAGTAGAGTACTGCATACATTTTTCACTAGGGGGTTATTGCATAATTAATCACTAAAGTAAAGCTTTGAAAGGAGGGACAATGAACATGCATTTTCTTGTCTTATGATGTTATTATCACAGAGTAACCATCTAACCTTCTCACACAAAATATCAAAGCACAATCTGTAAGCAAGTCTTGGGGTAAAAAACAACCTAACCTTCCACAAAAGGTCCTGAATCTGAGCTGCAGAGATCCACACCAACTGCTGTGGAAAATAACACTGCTGGGTTCATGCTGGCATAGTAGATTCATCACATCTGTGGGCAGGTCAATAATGTCGAACTGTAAAAGATCCTGTCAATTCTTTCCACCTCGGCAGCCTCTCAGGCGCCACCTATATCTTGCAGATACATAGTGAAGTGTCCTCATCCTTCTTTCTGTGATTCCAAGGAACAGTCTTCAGATAGTCTTCAGACTATCATATGTGACTGCACATGAAGCAAGCAACAGGGCATGTCACCAAGCTGTAGCCTGCGAGTTTGTGGTTTCTGGCGTTGCTTGACACTAGCAGTGTCCCTACAAGGCCTCCAAGTGTTAAGGCTCTTCCTGCGCCACATCGTCTCAAGTATTTGTCATATATATGTCTGCAGTCTGTATGTTGGACATTCATCCTTACTACATAGGTAAAGATGTGAAGACACTCATCAGAGACAATGACTATGAGCAGTTTGGACTATGCACCTGCAACTCCTGCATCTACAGTTTATCTATTTTCACATTAAGATCACATCTGAGAAACAACCAAAAGCTGGTTTTGAAAATGAATTCTCTTTCAATTAATAATTTCCCAATGTGTTTTTTATCTTGCAGATGTTTTGTGTACCAAATGCTTAAACTGTTGCAGTCCTTTCATTAACAGGGAAAAATAATCATGGATTTTGGCTGACATCCTATTTAATTAAAAACAAAAAATTATTTGACGGACCCGTCGCTATTTTCCTGTAGCCAAAATGCAAGTAGGTAACAACAGCATGCTGGTTTCCAGAGTACAGTAAGAAAAAAAAACAAACTAAATGTAGTCTTAAAATAAAGTTTATGTCTATAAACTATTTGCATTGCATGTACAAAAGTGGAAGAAAAATAGTACATAAATTTTAGAAGGAAAAAAAGCATAATCCAGTGGCAAGAAAGTCCATTTTTGATGATGTAATGGACCATTTGTACCCTTAGTCATTCCAGAAGATAATTCCACTCGTGCTCTCTAAAAAGCAATTAGTGTAAGAACTGAAAATATTGGGGCAATAATGACAATATTTAAAACCCACATACAGGCCACTGAAATGTTTTAATTAATTCTTGACATTCATCAAGCTTACAGCTAATTAGTATTGTGCTTGGAAACCGAATTTCTATGGAGCAATTCAATTTCAGCTTTAGATGTCCTAATGACCGTTTTATAGTTTAATGCAGAGGTTAGCACTCTTGTCTCACGTGTCAGGTACCTTTCTTTCACACACCTCTAACAGCTGGATGCAATTCAATCAGATTAATGAAACAGATTAATTAAATTAGTGACATATTTCAGCCCAATGAATCTATCACAATTAAGTGCAGCACCAGTCCAGTGCCAAACTATCTGGTAATCACTCATCAAGTCACAGCAAGGGCATCTATCAGCTAGTAGCCAGAAGCTAAGTGCAGTAACTGTGTGCCTGTTACTGTCTGCTATCCTCTTCTATGCTACCACTAGCAATACATAAAAGGATCTGGCTATAATGTGAGAAGGGGAATTCCCAGCCTTCTAAGAGGAAGAATATTCTGTGTTTGAAACCCTACTGCTGAGAAAAGATTGCTTCAAAGTCAAAAGAAACACAAAACTGTAACAATAACCACACTCAGATAAAGGAGAAAACTGTTAAATTGAACATTTTCATTACACCTGACTGAGGTTTGTGAGATTTCTAACAGCTGAAGTGGTGTCTCACTTTCAACGGTGTAAAACATGCCCCTGCTTCATTAGCAACCTGAAAATCTCCACAATTACTACGTTATTGGTGTGAGAAGACATGACATAAACTAACAGACAAGACATCACACCTGGCTTCTACCACCTGTAAATTTCCAGTGGATATCATCGTCAGCCAGCCAGCCATACCCTACTTTGCCTTTTTGGTAGTAAACACACTCTCTGAGGCTCAGCAACACATATCGGAGCTATTCATGGCAGCATCAGCCTGTGCAAAATTTCCACAGGACAGGGCAGGACAGGACAGTGGAGTTACACCCACTGAGATGACTGCAGAGAATAGCAAAAAGCGCAGTCCTGCCTCAAGCAACACCTCAGCTGTGTCCAGAGTTGTGAGCAAGGACTGAAGCCCTGCTGGAGTCACTGCCCTTAGCTCCCCACCGCCGCAGAGCATTGATTTAGTGCTGCAGAAAGTCACAAAGAGGGAATTGCCACTTGCTGGTGCAAATCTAACTTCTCAGTTACCAGAGGACAGCAAAAGACTAGGACTGAAAACCAGGAATTAGGAAGCTTTGCCCTGTTTCAAATTTTCTATTTCATTAATACACCCAGAAGAAATACTCTCCTCCTTCTGCTGGACACTAAAGAGGTTGGCACAGAAGGTGCTTTTAGAAGCTGTACTTGAGCTCTTTATTCCCAGTTCTAGTATTTAAGAGATTCACTCACCTCTTACAAGCATAGGCTTCAAGCATCTCAGCACTGGTCAGGCCACACCTTGAGTACTGTGTCCAGTTCTGGGCCCCTCAATTCAAGAGAGATGTTGAGGTACTGGAAAGTGTCCAGAGAAGGATGATGAAGCTGGTAAGGGGGCTGGAGCCCAGCCCTGCGAGGAGAGGCTGAGGGAGCTGGGGTTGTTTAGCCTGGAAAAGAGGAGGCTCAGGGGTGACCTCGTTGCTGTCTACAACTACCTGAAGGGAGGTTGTAGACAGGTGGGGGTTGGTCTCTTCTCCCAGGCAACCAGCAACAGAATAAGGGGACACAGTCTCAAGTTATGCCAGGGGAGGTATAGGCTGGATATTAGGAGGAAGTTCTTCACAGAAACAGTGGTTGGCTTTGGAATGGGCTGCCCAGGGAGGTGCTGGAGTTGCTGTCCCTGGAGGCGTTCAAGAAGAGACTAGATGGGGACACTTAGTGCCATGGTCTATTTGACTGGATAGGGCTGGGTGATAGATTGGACTGTAAGAGCTTGGAGTTCTCTTCCAACCTGTTGATTCTATGATCTTAAACCTTGAGAGCTCTGGTGAGTGACAGTCTAAGAATCTCTGTTTGCCACACTGGGCAGAATATTCCAGCCAGAACACTACAATGCACAATCTCCATGGTTTTCTTTCTGTTCCTGAAAGACCTAGCTACTTTCAGTTTCCCCCATGGAATCCAAATGGACACAAACCCCTCTTCTATTCCTTTGAAACACAAGATCTTGATGGAACGACAAATCTGATGGCATCTTCATTGCTTTGACTACACAGCATAGGTGTTGAGTTCATTGCTACCAGTCTGCTGCCCTCCTAAATTACCTTACAGAACATCACAAATTCAGTAAAGACACTGCCAGTATATTCTCAGTAAAGAAGCACTTGATTAATTTTCTTAAATACAGGCTACAGAAATCTCAGACAATGTAATAAAGCAAATTAAATGACAAAATATTATTTGCAAAATTACAGAGTTTCTACTTCAGACGTAAGAATTGGATTTTTTTAAAAAAAGGATAAATTGACAGAAAAAAATTCACTGGCTACATCTGCTTCCTAAGTAAATATTCATTATGCCACTTCACTGAAGTATATGTATCTGATGCAGATAAGACAAAGGATTTATAACCATGCTCTATCCAAACTAGTCAGCTGAACAGATTTAATTTACAAATGTAACTTCAGATGGAGAATTTGAGAAGACATGAGGTTAAACTCTAGGGGCCCATGGGGTCACACCACCTCCTTTAAACCTAATTCTGCTGAACTCCGGCTCTCAGGTTTCACGAAGATGATGGACAGCTTTTCCAGCACAGTGTTATGAGTATGCACATGGATAAAGCCGCGTTTACACCAGCAAGTAGCCTGTTAGCTCCTGACACAGTGGTTATAGAAATCGGAATTCGGCATTTGTTACAATTCACTAAATCAAAATGCATTAAAGCTGCCCATATGGAACTAGCTGCATGATGAGAAACTAGGACAAGAAATTTCCAATCTACACGATGCTAGTAGCATGCTGCTTTCTGCACTTGCTAAATGTGCTTCTCCTGTCAACAGCACTTCTCTGAAACAGGGATCTAAATTTGGTGACAGAATGCAACTTCACAGTGCTCAGACTGTGATAATTAAGAAGAAAAAGAGTGAAAGAAGATGTAATTTATCTAGATTTGCTATTATCTTGGTGTTATGCTTTACTATGAGAAACAATTTGGGTCTGTAACAGGATCCATCTGAGGCCAAAAATAAAAAAAGAAATCACATTTTTCAGGAAGCTTCCCAACAGTGAAGCCTGTCAGACTCTAAAACAGTCAGAGAAATGTCATATATCACTATGTCTCAGTGGTATAATTTTCACAATAATATAAGTGAAGACAGTGCTTTAAGAAAGGAGTAAGACATATTTTAATTTTTTTTTTCTTAATTCAACTGAAGGTACTAATGAAAGGAAGAATGAATGCCCTGAAGTATGTGTTTCATAAACTTGTGCTTGAAAAATCCACTTCATAAAGCTACCACAGAGTTTTGCAAAATCCACAACACAGCTTCAGAAACTGAGTTTTACAAATTCCGCTGTAAGAAAGGCACTCAGCATGTTTCCAGCATGAAAGGCTTTGTTTCGGGCGGCATTGTCTCAGCTAAAGCTGCTGGATGATGTTTTAGTTCAGTACCACACCGCTAAAGGTTGAAGGACTGTAATAGATCCTGCTAGCATATGCAATTCAAGTAAATACAAAGATCTCATCCACAGTGAGTCTGTCTGTCTCGCCACCTAAGCTTGAGTCTGACGAATTCATCTCAAGTGAAGGAGAAAGCTCCAGCCTCAGGTAACTTCAGCTTATTGTAGAGGTGGGACTTGTATCTACCATGTAGAATATCTAGTATGGAGGCTGATGTTTGCACCTCAGATTTCCCCAACAACCAGGATAAAGAGACGATGACACTCTGAATCACAAGGAGCATTTAAATGCTCCCTAATACCAAAGTGTATCTCCATCTGGTGACACCTCCACTGACTGCATGGGGAGCTTGACTCCTAACTTAAGCCGCCAAGTTCAGTGATTTAGAAAAACCTTCCTCACCTTCCATGCAGTGAGAAAGGGTTGTCTAGCTCTGTATCCAGGTATTAGGCTTTTGCCTACATACACTGCCGTACTGCTGATAATTAATAATACTAACAAAAAAAATCAAAAGGAACTAAAGGGTCTCCTCTAGTGTAAGCTCTTTTAGGAGTTTAGTGTTACCCTGCAAAACCTGGAGAGAATGAATTGCTTATCAGTAGTTGTATTTTAATATTAAACATGAGAATGGAATAAATATTCAGATGATTTTCCTTCTATATTACAAAGAAAATTTATCCTTTTTAAATTTTTTTTTTCAATTCCTCTTTTCCCATTTGTGGAGATGCTCTAGTATTTTCAGGTACAGAGCACGAAAAAAGAAATGGACGTTAATTAAAAGACTTAAGTTTGTGGCTTTCAGTCCTGTGACCTTTAAAAACTGACAAGCATAGACAGCAATTTCCATTTTCTTTATTTTTCTATGCCTCATTTACAGGGCTTTCCGGACTAGTTACTGTCAGTGTTAATTTTATCAGCACCAGTGCCTGAGCACCTCTACTTAGAGAATCTAGGTAGGATATACTCTTTACACAGAAAACATAACTGGTTTCACTGGCAAGAGCCTCAGATATAGCCCTAAGTTTTTGATTACAGTATTTTTCTAGAGTTGGACACATGGGTTGTCCACAGCAATATATCAAATCCGTGCTGAAAATGTTTGTCTACATGGTACTCACTACTATTAAGGTTTCAGGTTACGTGCAATTTTTTACAACAAATAAGTATCAGCCTATTATGTTCTTTATATAGGTACAACTGTTCTTATTTTACCTGCCACTGAGCTGTCTGCTACATCTGTTTGCTGAAAAAGGTTATTTACTGCTTCTAGCAGGTCCACAGAGGCTTTGTATAACAGTCTAGTTCACTGTACAAACCTTTGCTTCTGTCACTTCCTTAAAGTCTATCATGCCCTTAAGACTGAAATCTAGAAATTCCTGCTACAAAAAAAAAAAAAAAAAAGGGCAAGCTGCCTATTTTTAACTCATGGATCCCCTGCTAATTCAGCTGGTTGTAAAGCAGTGCAGGACTTGTGCCTGAGGCCATGGTTCAATTCAACAGTAAATCCACTGGAGAACTCCTTCTACCAGATCAAAAGCAATGTGGCTACTCAAAGCAAAGTGCTGATCCAACATAAACTAACTTGGCCAAGCTGTACACATTCCAAAACCGACAATGGATTAGCTTTGTAACACGAGCTTTGTGCTTAGTCAGGTACCATTTGTCCTCCTGCAGCCAGTGTACAGAGAGCACAAACTTTAGACTGCACAGTCCAGCTTAGAAGTATGTTCATGTGGCTGTATTTGGTTCATGCCAAATTGTACCATTAGGGGAATCTATGCAAGTGTGGATCTGCCATTAATCACCCTAAAGAGAAAGATGCCAGACTGTAGTGTTTTAGATGATTAAAATCTCCAGCACTAAACTTGCCATCTGTAGAAAAATATACAATGTTGTTACTAAAGGAAGCTGAGTAACAAATAATTTGATAATTCCAAAGCTGTAATACGTAGATAACCTAAGTAATGTATTTTGGAAAGCTGATAGTTTTTCTACTGCCAAAAGCCCCATTAAATTAGTTCATTGCTCAACAGCTAAACTTTGCTTTCCTCTTTGTATTCATGCTAGTTCCTAGGACCTTTCTTGCTGCTGTTAGAAGTCTGCTCAGGTTCTCTCCATCTTCCAGAACAACAGTAGCCAATTAGGGAGACAGAATTCCTGATTTTTTTCTTTTGAAAAGTAAGTCCAGAACATAGTTCACTAAATTACAATAGAAATACTGAATTTAAACCAGGTATCAAACCATATCACATTGTTTCTGACTATGATCTTGACAGAGCAGTTGTAAATATACACTATCCACACAATACATAAAAAGTTTACCAAACACAAGTTGTTTTTGCAAACAGAGGAATCACAGGACTTGCAGGCATGAGGAAAGTTTGTGCTAAACATTTGGTTTATTTTTAATATCTTGAAATCTGCATAAAAGTCTCTCTTACTTGTGTATACTACTGAAACTACTATACTACTAAAACACAGAGCAGGACAGTCAGTATAAAGAAACATTTCATACTACTTTGCCATGTGTTCATAATAAAAAAAGCCACAATTTAGCATAAAATGAGAGACCAGCTTCCTGTCATCAGTGCTGAAACACTAGTAGTACTAGTAGCAACATTTTCTTTCTGTTGGTATAAAGCTGAACTTGTGCTATGGCCAGAGCAATCCATCAAAGCAATTTGTCTACCAGGTATCCAATTCACACTTTCCTTCCACTCAAAATTATCAATGAACCTGTATTTAGCAAACATGGTCAGTTTTGCTTCTCTTCCATGAGATAGGATTTTTCTCCTCTCCGTAACACAAACAAAACTAATTTGTGATATACACAGATGTTACTCTTCCCTATGTTATAGCCTCCATACTGATGCCGGCACAGTACCTAAGTTTGTGCAGCCTTAGGCATCTGCCCACAAATCACAGAATGGAGGTACTCAGACTGAAGATCATATGCCTAATGTCATCCATCCAGGAGTATGACTGCAATGTAAATCTCTGAAATCTCAGACCATCGCCTTACCCACTGAACTGAGATTACTCTGTTAGTAGCTCATTCAATAGTTTTATGAGATCCACGTGTTTTAGACATCAGTCACCATCATTTGCTGCAAAATCCTCATGCCAAATAGCTAAGTGATGCTAAGAAATCCAAGTTAGGGTTTCCTACCAATATTTCCAGTAACACTTTTAATGTCAAGAAAGAAAATCGCTTATTCACAACATTCTTCACATGAAGGATGAAGAAAGAACAGCTAAAACAATTAATTTCACCAAAGGATGTAACTAATCTAAAAATGCAACTGGCTTTAAAACTGTGGTAAACTATTAAAGATTTATGGCAAGGAACAATAACTGGTAAACTTTCAATAGGACAACTAGAGCTGTAAAATGAAGTTCCCAGCTATCGGTCAACACAAAATACTAAAACATTAGGAAATTTCAAATACTGACCAATACATTAAAAAATTTCCACTTTTTAAAGGAACATATATTGAGCTAAAAATTTTAAGGTACTCCACTTGTGAATAGTGCCTTTCAAGACAGAAATCACATAAGGGAATTAGAGAATCACCCCAGTGTGACAATTCAAGTCTAAAGGTCCATGATTAAGCTTGTGAATGGTGCTAAAGTTGTGGAAAAACTTTCTTCTAATATTGTAAAAGAAGCAGGTGCGATTTAGTGAACACAATTTATTTGGGTATGTCACGTCAGACTAAGAAAGACAGGTGTTACCACTGTGGAGTCACCTCCTCTGGAATGTCCAGCATTGGATTTCTCCATTAGTCCACAGCAACACAACTAGAACTTGCTTCCCACCTCCCAAAAAACTAGCTTTCAACTTCATCAACGAAGTTACAGCTTGTCAACAGAGATGGAGAATAAGAGGAAAAAATACTCAGTCAGAAGATAGTCTGTCACCACTAAAATACAGTAGCTAACACTGAATAAGAAGCACCTACTTAATGATGTATGATATATGGATATTAGTTTCATACTTTTAGATATTTCATACTGACTTCCTGAATGTTGTCCTGTAGCATGCAAGCACTGGATATTTTTTCTCAAAAGAAGTCTGCATTGTTGTCACGCAGACTAACAAAGCAGAAAATGCTGTGCCACAGCTACCTATGTCAAATGTCTAACTTGAAGCCATAAAAGTGTGATGGAAACTACAACTAGTAAAAAGCTGTATTTGTCAAAAATTAAATTGGCCTTTCCCAGTTCATACACAAAGACCGTCTCCACCTCCTACACAATAAGGGTGACTTCTCAAGTCTGAGTCCTTTCCAAACACGGCTGGGGTTGCTACATGTGTTTTGTCACTAGCTCCTTCATGTGAATTCAAAGAAGTTAGCTGTTTTGAAAAGTGTGAGCCTCTTCAGACAAGAAGACAAGAATCCTGTTCAATGCAACAGTGCAATATTCAGAAGGTTTGCCTTCAGTCCTATTCTTATACTGCCCTATTTATCAAAGCAGGGTCTCAGGATCCTCTGTCTCTTCACCATTCCACTCTGTCCATTAAGAACGTACGCTGTGTAGTGACACAATATTGCAAGCAATAACTATCCTGTAGTGAGCACAAGGCGGGTTTGATTCCGGTGCTAAAGCATTAGACCAACGATATACACTTCACTAGCTGAATATGTGTTTTTGGCAAATTTCAAAACAAAAGCAGCAGAAGACAGGAATCTGTTTTCTATAACACAGAATTGGAGACAGCCAAAGTGACACTTGGTACAGAGTAGATTGAAATGTAACTTGTGTATTAAAAGCATTAAAAAAATCCTGTGAATAGCAGCAATAGCTCAAAAACCAGAATAATTCAAAGGAATGAAGAAAGTATCATGCATTACAAATACAAAGAAATCAATCTTTGATATGAGTTTATTTCACTCTGCAAAAGTATACTACACTAAAGAAAAAATGTGAAAATAATAATCATTCCAAGGAAAAAATGTCAATAAACATCTAAATGAAACAAGTCTCACTCAGTATAATCTGTTTACTGAAAAGCCAGCTCCAGCTCAACTACTGCTCCCTCTAACAATGAGTAACTCTTCCAAACAAATGCTCTCTAGCACATGGTGCAGGGTTAGACTTGGGACCAGCCTTTTGTACCCCTCCTCTAAGACAGCTGCCATTGCTCAGGATGAGCCAAGAAAATCACAACCTGCACAGAGCTTTACTGAAGAGCTTAGGCCACTGTTACCAGAACACTAAGATACACTACATCTTCATTCCATCTTTTTACACATTTGTTGGTTCAGAACTATGATTGAAAAGAAAGGTAACTTTGGCCCCCAGCTCAGATTGAAGGTTAAGAAAGTGTCAATTTACTGTCTGCAGTAGGATACAGCATCTTAGATCTTAAGCCAGGCACATGGACAGCACCCATCTCCTCCTGGGCATCATATCAAATTGCAGCACCAGTTGCACTGCATTCAGGAATTACACACCACTACAACACAGATACAGAATGCTGTCATCTCAAGAAGAAAAAGGTCAGATTGAGACTATAAGCATGATTTATCAATGGAAAGAATATACTTAATGGCTACTGTTACAAATTTCACTGGGTTATATACAAATTAAGCATAATCTCTTTCAATATGTCCTAATATTACATATTGATACGTAACTCTACCTCCTTCATATTCTCAGTCAGCTATAATTTAGTGAGCACTGTTATTGACTCATTTGCTTACATTTGCAATCTAGAAAAAATAATGTTCTGATACCTCAGTAAAGCTCAGGTTTTGCCTAATTTTAAAGTACAGGTGCTAGAAAAATTAATTTAAGACAGGCTTCTTGTTCATTGTACCAAACAGATTTAGAGTTGAAAGGATAAACATTTTTACTAGTAGTTAGCCTGCTAGGATTGACTACCGATGTTTAGATCATTAAATAAGTATATATATAATTTTGATATTAACTGTTTTTATGGCAGATGTCTAAGACAAAAATCAGTATTCTGTTTTGCAGACAGAGCAATAAATGTGACAGGACAATGACTTGCTAAAAGTGACTGTATAGGGAAGGGACAGAACAGGGTACAGAAGCAGACTCTCAACACTTTGATAAGTAACCAAAACACCGTGTCACAGTGATTTTCATTCAGTGCTTGAAGGTTCAAACATCTGAACTTCAGAAACCACACATACCCACCTCATCCTGTAACCAGAGTGTGGATAGGTGGCCCCACCAGACAACTCAGAAAATGAATCCACATGGAAACTTTTCTTTCTTGTTTAATGAAATAATAGTAGCAATAATAATAACAAAAATAATTATAATAATGGAAGGATCAATCTCTGTGGCCTGGTTCTGGGTCCCTTGCATCCAAGCATGCTGCTGTACCTCCCCAAAGAAAGTTATTCACCAGCTGTCCAGCAGTCCCAAGCATCACCGGCACTTTGGGACAGACAGAGGGAAGTAACTCCAGCCAGTTGCACTCTGACAATGCCCAGCTGCCATGCAGTCCTCAAAGAGAACAGCAAGCTGCTATGGGGTAGACTGGCAGATTGGCTTAGGCGGGGAGAGCCATAAACAGCTCTTTGATAGTTTTTCCCTCTCTTCCACTGCACCAAGCAAATGCCAGCAGAGAAGACAGTCCTCCAAAGGGAAAGATGTCAGACTTTTTTTTGGTAGGAGGTAGTTTTCAGAAGAGGTACCCAGAGATTCTTCAATGGACCACTGATAAATTGTGAACACAAAGATGAAGCTTTTCAGGGTTATGCTTCATCTCCCTCTTGTTCCCCTTTCAGTGCAAGCAGCAGCTTTCTCAGAGCAGGACTCCATAGGAGCTGGAAGCTAATTACCAGATGTCTTGTAAATCTTTCCAATCTGCACAACTTCATCCAGTTTGCAATGTTTAACATCAGCTCTTTTGGAACCTTTTCATCCTTACTTTTGTGTAACAAATTTTCAACAAGCCAGGGGTTCTTTGTTCTCTGCTAATAAAACAACCTAAAATGTTAACAGTTCAGCATGACACTAATGAACTAAATGCACTTTTTCTGAA
Organism: Ramphastos sulfuratus; assembly: GCA_013399055.1. Taxonomy (NCBI): domain Eukaryota; kingdom Metazoa; phylum Chordata; class Aves; order Piciformes; family Ramphastidae; genus Ramphastos; species Ramphastos sulfuratus. The sequence continues at coordinate 55,092 of WBNM01017134.1, read as the reverse complement.
GATCTGAGGAGAAATACAGTCATTTCCAGATTTATGTGAAAAGTTATTAATTCTAGAAAAAGTGCTTTAGGCTGTTTCTTTAAAATAACTTCAGAACTACAAAAATGAACACAAACAATAGCTGTAAATTATTTATGTGTTTTGCCAAACATATGGGCACTTCAATGCTGTGCTTATTGAGGACAACGTAAATAAAAAACTTAAAAGGGAGCTGAAAAGAGAAGTACAGGAAGTTGCACATTTGCTTGAATATAACTGTTCCGTCCACAAAATTTTAGCCCATATAGCTGCTAGTGGCAGTGAGAGATATTGTGCAGAACTCAGAACATTCAGGTCTAAAACTATGTGAATAGAAATGACTTTCTATTGCCTCCTCTCGAGAGACATAATGGAAAAGATGGAAAGTAGAGAAGAGTTAGTTGGTTGACTACTTCTGCTTCTGCAGTAATGCTGACACAAGAGAATGTCAGTTTTCCCTAACCTATTTCAGTGGGACCCATACCAAGCAACTGTATGGATTAGTATAAAAGCAAGAATATAGAGCTCCATTCACATGAATTTGCCAGCTAGCAGAGCTGGGAGGGGTCTGAACCACCACAGAAGGTTGCAGGTGCAGCTGACTGCAAAGTGAATGCCTGACCATGCTCTGATTGTCTTCCAGAAGGAAAGATGACTCTGAACTACCTAGGCAATCTGTCCTATACCCAGGGTCAAGAGGCATGGGTGACATATAGCATTTTCCTAGCTGGCAGCAATATCCTGTTTAATATCAAAATGTTAACTGCAAACACCCTGTTACTAAAAAGAAAAGTGGCAAACATAGGATTAGTGGCAACATCCACATGTGGACAACTACCCAGGAGGATTACGATTAGGTGAAGATCCCATCTTGGCATGTACAGAACATGATCCCTCCATCACCAGTACAGCCACAGCCCCCAAACACCAAACTCAGTGAGAGAGGACTAGACTTTTCTCCCACATTGCATCCCTTATGCCATTAGAAGAAAAGAAGCAAGAGGCCTCATTCATTCAAAAGAACTCAGAAGTTGCCTTCACTTACAGAAGTGCAATTGCAGGACCTGAAGTGCTTCTGCACTACGTGACTGTGATAACTTGAGGCTCACATGGGTATGCCATATGGGAGCCAAAAGTGTAATGCTAAGGAAGCATCAGCGTTTTTTCCCAGACTAAAAGCAATAAACTGCTTAAAACATATTCTAGGAAGAGAAGTACTGCAAAATCTGGCACTATTCTCCTGCTCAGAGTCAATGTTGAAGCAATGACATCAATAATTTCTATCTGACTTTTTCTATATGGTTTTCTTGTATTCAATGGAAACAAGTCACTTTTGTCAGCTCTACAGAGCCCACCTTAAGATTTTGTGTAGTAAAGATAAAAAATAGGTTTACACTATTTTCCTCCAAGGCACTTGGCTCCCCATGCTATCCTGAATGCCTTAAACACTTATGAATGCTTCTTTTCTTCAAGCATTAACAAATTTCGGTCATCATTACAACAATTTTATGAGCATGGCTTTGTGAAAAGATAAATTTCCTAACATGCTCTGAAAAGGTCAGTCTACAACACTTCCATGAACCTCTCAAACACTTCAGAGCATGTATTTCTCTTTAAAGATCTGCCCTAGAGAGACCTCCAGCAGATCATGACTTCATTAACCATTGACTCACTCAAGCCATGGAAGAAGCGTCAGTCCACCTTTAATACAAGCCACTAAACCATTGTCGGTATAAAGATCTTCAATTAGCAATATGATTAGCATTATGACGTGGAGTATATCATGATGATATATTCTTGATGATGCTACTTAGCTTTCTTCTTTCTGTGTTGAAGGCTTTATATATACTCTGCAGACTGCTATTTACATACTTTGTGGATAACTGACTACGCCTAAACATTAACTGCCTACAGTCACCACTAACCCACTCAGCTCAGTTACACTGCAGTTACAAATCCTGGCCAGATCTGCAGTCCAGTGAGGGGAAGAACTTTGTGGAGCACAGGAATGGGTAAACTCAGGTGTTGGAGAGTGGGTGTCATTGGGACTCCTCTTAGAAACCTGTGTATTCTCCCTAGACCATAGGTATAATGCAGAGAGGAGCCATTTCTCAAATACCTGGACCTTGAAAATATCAAATGCTCTGAAGATCAAGTTCCACTTCAAAAACATCTAAAAGCCTGGAGGTAATTTTGTTGGCACTCCCAGTGATGGGTTGCCTAACAAACAGGCACAGGCTGGGTTTTATCTTCAGAACAGTCTGCAGGTAAAACCGCAAGTAGTGTACCATGTAGTCAAGGTGAAAGGTGAAGCAGGCATGGATAAGGGCTGCATTCAGAACAACATGGTACACTCAATATGTCACGAACACATAAACTAAACATAGCTGTCTATGTAGCATTAGAAAGCATACAAAAGAAAAAGAAATCCCAGCTTTCATACACTGGCTTCCTACTTGCTGTCTGATTAATTTTGACAAGTTAGGTCCACAAACTAATGTAGTGCTTCTGCAGATGGTACATTTCCAGCCTCCTCATAGTTCAAGTTTTCAAGTTCTTCTACACCTTCCAATTTACAGGCTTCTCAATGTTCCTTTGGAAATGCAAGGAAAATACATGTCTTCTGTTAAAATCCCAGCCAGCAGAGCCCAACAGTGGTTTTCCCACAATGCCCTCCAACTAGTCTCAAGGAGATCTTCCTCTTCCCTCGAATGTGCCCTTAGTACTCCATCAAACTGTTACTCTTCTTACAATGAAGGCAATCTGTCTCATGAAGACAAAGTTCCTTTTTTTCCTGACAATCCAACAGACTCAAGGAAGAAATATTGATTACAAATGTCAGTTATCTGCTTCCTATCTCTATTGAAAATATTCATCAGAGATAGAGAAACATCTAAGTATCTTTCATCACTGCTGATTCCAACACAGATGGAATTATTCACCTCATACTCATATTCAAAGCAAAACTTTTTTTCTCAGCATGTCTGAGATAACCACATAACAACCAGAAACTGCTGAAAACTAGAGTATTATTTTCTTCCTGGATTTCTAGTCAAATGAATGCAGTGATCCTCTTTGTGCATGGTAAAATACTTCTTAATTGGTTTATGCCTGTTGCATAATAATATGGAAATAATCTATGGTGTTTTGACTGTAACTAAGTCTAAAGAGGATGATGCACTGCCTCTAGTTATTTGCATGTTAATCTCAAACAGCAATATCAATGCAAATCTGATGTAGTTACCTGAAATGCTTTGATCTGTTAACAGTGCCCCACCCCCAATTTCTTCTACCAACATTTATTTCTCCTTGAAAATATTTTTTTTTTAAATCTAGAAATATTTCAATAGTGAAGAGTATAAATAGGAAAAGAAAATTACAAGGAAATATTAGTGGAGATTGACTGTTCACAAAATAGGAAATGTAAAATTTCAAGTTATACATGGTGACCTTAATTAGAAACTCCTACAAGTTCTTGAAGTTCCCTTTCTATCTTAAATAATTTCTTACAACTTTAGAGACAATTTTTTTAGTAAGACAAATATTTTGTACCTATAACCTATAGTGCAAATTGTCCATGCTCAGCTTCTGCCAGTGAAAAATACTGAGAACACCTACAGCTTACATGCTGAGTCAAGTTTGCCACTACCCTGAAATAACTGCTAAAGTGAATTACATGTTATTTGACTATTACTCTTGATAGGAAAGAAAAACTCTTGGAAAATAGTGTGTTTGTTTGTTTGTTTTTTTCTAGAAAAGATCGAACCAATGTCAGCATTGTAACATAAGAATAATGCAAACGGTCAAGAAAGAAACCACTGCAGGATGTATGAAAAGGTAGGCAAAAATAGCACCATCAATTTGAAAAACAAATAGGCTAAAGGGACTATACAGGGCAGTTGTACACAGAACTTTAGAAATATTGCAGGAAATTTGTTCAACATCAAAAATGTGTATCTATAAACACTGAGATTTGCAATTGTTTTTATGCTTGGGCATATGTAAAGTTATCCAAGCAGCAGCACCAGCTGCATTGCCTCTGAGCTTAGCATTCTGAATCCTCATTTTTTGTAAGAAAGCTGAAAAACAGCAACAAGTAAGAAGATCTTCTGACTTCTTCACAGTAAATTCTCAGCCAAACACTTGGTCCCCATGACTATTACATTTTACATACTTGCTAAGCGCAAGACTGTTTCCTTTCCTCCTCCTTTCAGCTTTATGACACTGCTGTTACTTTTGTGCAACTCGTCACTAAATCAGAGCTTGAGACAATACATGTTTATACTTAAATCTCCACCAGAAAGACACAGGATTCAATAATTCATTCTGCAGATCCAGAAGAGTGAGAATGACTTTCATCTGTATGGAAATCATCTCATCTTCTCTCTATCTCAATAAATAAAATTGTCTTTATCTATCTCTATATCTATATATACTTTATATATATATATATATATATATGTAATTTGAAAATTTCTTTTGATTTACTTTTCTCAAACACTTTATTTTTACTTTAGCTGAGGATCTAGATTAAAAACACCCCTCTATTTCTGAGTAAGACAAAAAATAATACCAGCAGTGGCATGTCTAACCCTAAACCAGCTTTTCCTGACGGACAAAAAGTTCTTAATCAGCCTGAGGCTGGATATCCCAGTCTCACAGCACAGAAGCACCCACAGAAGACACATTGGTGAAAGCACACAAGATCCAGTTAAGACTTACAAAAATATTCTCAGGGATTTCTGAACACTTGCTGAATCACAACTGAATCCTTCAAGAATGATCAGGTAGCAGCAGTACAAACAAGCAACTAGCAGGAAACGTGAGCAGCAGAGAAATTCCACTGGTGCATGTGCACATAAATCATACAGATGAGGATTAAAGTTACTTTTCCTAAATTCAGCTCACTGCCACCATGCTGCTCTGCTCTAGGAATATATGCCATGCCCTCCTATAAGGACAGACTGAAAGAGTTGGGGCTCTTCAGCCTGGAGAAGAGAAGGCTTCGAGGAGACCTTATAGTAGCCTTCCAGTATCTGAAGGGGGCCTACAGGAAGGCTCGGGAGGGACCATTTACAAGGTCTTGCAATGACAGGACTGGGGTCAATGGGTTTAAACTGGCAGAGGGAAGATTTAAACTAGAAGTTAGGAGAAAGTTCTTTACAGTGAGGGTGGTGAGACACTGGCACAGGTTGCCCAGGGAGGTTGTGGCTGCTCCCTCCCTGGAGGTGTTCAAGGCCAGGTTGGACGAGACCTTGAGTAACCTGTACTAGTGGGAGGTGTCCCTGCCTATGGCAGGGGGTTGGAACTAGATGATTCTTGAGGTCCCTTCCAACCTTACCATTCTATGATTCTCTCTCTCTATATATATATATAGTGTTTATTGATTCAGGCCTCTACCAGGTGGACAGTGCCTGAGCTGTACCCTACCCAGTAACTGATAGGGTTCAAGTCAAAACTCTGCTTCCAGACTTCAGCTGATCTGGTGGGTGTTGTAACTATAAAAACCCAACAACAAACCAGAAAGACAGAACGCCCAAGAACCAAACCCTCAAATGCTATGTGGTTGTTTTTTTTTTAATCTCGCTTTCCTCAGAAACACAAAAAATAAAGTCTGCTGAGGTAGGGAGTAACTTGCTTATTTGATGAAGTAAATCAGACAATGTCAGCGGACTCGCTGCGCCCCAAGGAATTGTAACCAAATAAATGCATTCACATAGGATTTCCAATAAAAAAAGGTCTGGCTGGAAAGGGGCCAGTACTGTCCCCTCAGCTTTGGGGGCCTCCCCAATATGTCCTGCACCAAAAGGGTGGACAAGGTGCCCTCTACCAGACCTGTTACTGGTCTTACATAGGAATACTGGTTGAAGGGGTTGTAGAGTCTTTTGTCTTGACAGAAGTACTGTGCACACAGCAACAAGCGATACCAAATCTGAAATTTGACTCATTGAAAGACAACATTCAACTTCTTTTCTGCATGCTAACACAACATTGGGTTTTATGTCCTAATTATGATCACTGAAGTCTCAGTAAACTCACTCCACTGTTGAACAACAAACCAAAACATGTTATCAGGCAGGGATTTTGTTCGAGAGCTGTCAAGGATACAGTTGGCATGTCCCACCCCTCTGTTCATTTCAGTGGGGTTGTTCCAGAACAAACACACACTCAGAAAAAATTAAATAGTCTGGAGCAGCTGGATCCAATCTTGATTCTTATTCTGGAGAGCAGTGTTCAAAAGTATGTCCAAAACACACCAAAAGCTGCAAGCTCATGTCCAGACTCAGAGGGAGGATTCACATGACTGCTGAGAAGCTGTCAGCAGTGGGTCTGTGGGAACTGGTGGAGAGGAGTGCAGAGGAGAAGATCACTTTTTTGGTGGTTATGGAAAGTCAGACAGTGGCTCAGTTTTATTGTCAGGGAAAAGTTACAAATGTCAGCATCGAGGAGTCAGCTAAAAGGAGCCTTAAAATGACAACTGAGATCAGGGTAATGCACAGTATTACCTTCTGCTTCCAAAGATAGAGACTTTACTTGGGAATAATTTTAGAAACATCCCAAACAGAATATATTATAGAAGGATTTTCATTCTCCCCTTTCCTGAAGATTTACCAAAATCCTTGACTAGCTCTCTTTGGGAACCAGGAGGGATCTAGCAGAAAGAACTGGTTTCCCACAACTAGCCACAGCCTTTGTCAGTCTTGATGAGCTCTTGAGCTGTCAGTGGCTTTTGGCTGCAAATCCAAGAAACATGTAAACAGGGCAATGGGGAGGCAATGAGGACCCAAAACTCAGGACAATGTTCCGTTTAAATGCCCCCACATTTAATGGAGGAGGTAGAAAATATTTCAGCACCTATGCAAAATATATACCACTTAGTATATTAGATGCTATATGAAATATTTTCTGGAATTAGCTATGCAGAGCATTATTAAAATGGACAAGTATATGCAGTCCCTTTGACCAAACTCAGTCTCAGTCTTGTCTGAGGCTTGATTAATGTCACTCATGTTCATAGATTTGTTTTACACCAACACAGAACTATTGTAAACACTAAGAAATGCTAGTAAGAATTAATTTACTTCATTCAAAATTCATAAAAAACATAGCAATTTGTGCTTTTAGCTATAAATGTATAGTAGAAGTATAAAGACTATTTTAATGTATGGCTAATAAATTAAAATTAATAATTATTTAACAATTAACAATAATTAACATTAATAATATATATATAATGAATTAGTACAGCTAATGAGTTAATAAATGGTGAAAAAAGTGGCAATAAAACTGAAAATTAAACAGACCTCCAGTACTTAAGATAAAAACCGATTTATGTTTTTTTCAGATTTAACTTTTGTTTTACAGAAATATCTCTCCCAGAACTTGTACAATCTTTTCAAATAAGATACAAAATCTTTCAGCATAAGGTACAATGTCTTAGCATAAGATATAAAATCTCTTCAGTTTAATTCACCGTTCTTTTCAGCAAAGGCAAAACCCATGAGCTTATTATTGGGTTTTATTTTGGTAAATAGATTAGATTCACAAATGCAGCTACTGTGTTACACATGCACGTGACAACCACTGGCATATTGCTCTAGCAGTGCTCAGGCACACATTTCTCTACCAGTTAAACAATAAATGCATCTTCTCCATTATCACAAGCTATAAAGCAGTTCAAAAGCCCTGAAATGATCTTTTCATTAGTTTGAGATGCTTAAGCATCCCAGTACTGAAACGTCCCATATAAGCCTTGTGAGATAGGAAGAGAATAAATCCTGCTTTCCTGTTCCTTTAATGAGAATGCCTAATAAAAATGTAAACTAATTCTCTTGGCTGCCACTATCCTGTCTACTGAATGAAATCTTCCTTCTCACTCTCATATATTTATATATCTTTAAAGCTACGAGATCTGTATGGCTGTTTGAGATTACTTATCCAATGCTATAAGCCGCCATTAGTTTCTTATCTTCCCTCATTTTTTTCCCCTTGTCTGAGACCAGGCAGGATCATCCACCTTGTTAGCAAATCCATCCTTTTCAAGTCAATACTGTAGCAGCCTCACCAAAGCCCATCCTCTGTCAACAAAGCAATCACCAACCTCTTAGCTTGCAGCATGTCCTTACTGCAGATACACTTCAATAAATTTGAATTATCTACTTGATTATAAACATTTATGTGCTTTTAAACTCAAATACATATTAAATGTGTTTAAACTGTGATTTCCTTTCTCTCTCTGTAAATGCCTCCTTGTCCTCTTAATTGAAACACACACAGATTAGATTCTCCTGCAATATTTGTCACTGTTAGTAGCTAGCTGGGTGGACACTTTTGTCTCCTACTTACAGAGGTCCTTGCTCAGCCCTTTCCCTGCATCTCTAGGGAAATGAGAGTTTCAGGCTGGCAACAATCTGACTGCCTAGCAGCAAAGACAGTGGAGATTTCATCTTGACTGGAAGCTTGACCTGGAAGCCAGCCAAGAATGTTAGCACTACCTGTGGACAATTTGAAAAGCCATATAAGAAGAAATAATCCAGAAGCCTCCAGTTAAATGCCAGGAGTTTTAAAAGACCTCCTAGAAACCCTGGGATGATGCAGAAATTGAGCTGTCTGGAGAATGATTCAGGAAGTAAGCTAGCACACAGGCCATTCTCAAACACATCTAGAAATTCAGTTAACCACAGAGTAGAGCCATGCCACCCACACCACCCAGTCAAACACAGGATTGCAAGACATATTTCAAAGCAAAGAGTTATCACAGTGGAAGCTGCCAGAAAGAACATAGAGAAGATGAGTCTGTTGGAGACGTGGACTGCTTTTCACCATACAAAGCTGGAAGCAAAAGCATGCTCGTTTGGTCCTGACTGTCTATTGAAATAGCTGCCAAGCCTACTGCTGAGGAAGTGTTTCTCCAGGCTTGAATATCTCCAGGGATGGGGCCCCAACCACCTTCAGGCTGACTTCTGAAAGCACCACATCCTGAGGAACAACAGGGAGAAGGCTGCAATACTTTTACCTTCTGCAATAGACTGCTGCTCTCATATCATGGCTAGCAGATGAAAAGAAGTGCTTGGGCCCCAACTAGCCCAGGGGACAGAGCTGGACAAACTGGTCTTGTAGGTATGCTTCTCCACATGCTTCCTTGGTGCCCTCCCTCCTACTGCCCAGTGTTTACCGAATCACAGCTTTGGAATGGACTGGCAGGCACCCAGTCTTGTTCCTTGCTCTCCCAGGTAAATGCTAATGCCAAGAAAATGTACTTTCCCTGGAAACAACAAACCCTTGCCTTGTTTCACATCCAACAGAGAGCATCTCCCTGACCAGAGGGCAGGCTTCCAGGCCAAGAAGGTGCTCAGGAGCAGAGCATCTGTTAAGATCAAAAGAAAGCAGGAACAAACACCACTACTCCTTTGCAGGAATCAGACCACTTAGGACAAGGCCTCCAGCTCATTTGTTTATCGTACAGCACTCAATGCATAATGAGGCAGAAAGCCTTTCCCTTCAAAGTCCCTCTTCTTTCAGCCTGTGCTCTAACCTTTTGATGAAAAACAGGCAGAAGAAAGCTACCGTGTGTGTTTAGTACATGCAATATAATCAGGTCTGGTGGCACGGTGATACTTTCTAGTCTCCAAGGAGAGGATAACAGCTGTCTTGCTGCTTCAGCCTCCTGCTCCTGAGTTGATTTCACACAACATCTGAAAAAAATAAAGCTACTCCACAGTGCCTCTGAGCTGGGGGACAGGTAGAGGAGATCTTCTCAAGCAAGCCTTATTATGCAGCCCTACGCACCAAATGTCTGACACTAACCACTAACCTCAGACAAATCATGAGTGTTTCCTTCCAGCAAGCTTCAGTTTCATCTGTTTGGGTTTTTTGGTTGTTGGTTGGGTTTGTTTGTTTGTTGGTTTCCTAATGCTTTGCTTTTTTTTTTTTTTTTTTTTTTTAAAAAAAAAAAAAAAAAAAAAAAGGTGTTTTCTTTTTACTTCAGTATTGCTGTCTTCCTGGAGCACTAGAAATACAAGACAAGGGAAGAGCTTCTCCTGAGAAACAACCTGCTAATCTCCCTGCACCAGGCTGCTCCTGTTTTCTCCACGCAAGTGTAGGAGATGGAGGGGGTCTTTCTCATGGGCACCATACGTCTTATCTCAGTGGCTTCTGGTGTATTCACACAGCTCCTCACAGGATCAAGTGACGTTCCCGTACTGAGCAGGCAGCCTTGGAGATGAAGTCAGGCCAGCTGGCGTTCCCCTGTGGTATGATATTCACCCCTCCATGAAGCCCTGCCTTCGGCAGTCACTGCAGTATGTACTGTCAGGCCTGGCAGCTCACCTGTGCCTCACACTCCTCACCATCCTGCCAGCAGCTTGAGAAGAGGAGCTCACCACCACTTCAGCCCTGCTCTGTGTTTCCTAGTGCTGGCAACCATACACCCCAGTTCATACAGACGGCAGAAACCAGAGGAGACAGCAAATTGAGACCGACCCTCTGGCAGTTGCTTACTGCCCACAAGCCTGGTCTACACTTCTTAAATATGCACACTCTGTGTAAGAACTAGCTGATGCCGCAGTACTCCTTATCACAGCCTTGCCCACGTAAGGGCTGAGGCCTTTCTGAACTCGCAGCTTCCAGCGCTTAATGTGACCTTCCTCCATGTTTACAGAACAGACCCAATAAATGTCAACCAAGCTGTTTTGCTCTGAAACAACAGAAGAGGGATGAAATCACCTGCAATCTCATAAGAGAGTGTTTCAGGTGCTGAGGGCAAGCCAAAGTGTTGTTGTGTTGTTTGTTTTTTTTTATTGCAACTGATTCAAAATTGAGGAATTCACATGCCTAGCACTGAGGTAAGACATCAGATCCCCCTTAGATTATTTCCCGCTATGCTGACACCACGCAAGGCAGCTCAGCTTGCACAGAGGAAGACAGCTTCTTGCAGCAATGGCAGCACAGATTCTCAGACTTGCTTGTAATACAGATCCTCAGACCTCCTTCTCACAACCACTAAAAATGACACTTGCTTCCATTTGGCATTTTTTCCCACCCTCCTGGATACACCATGGTCAAATAGTTGGGTTTCTTCCAAAAAGCTGTGACTTAAAATAAACACGATTTTCTTTTGAAAATGAGGACTTATTTCAGCAATCATATAGCTGCTACGGGAATAGTGCTGCTCAGCACACAGGCTGTGTCTTGGCCATGGACAGGAAGACAAACACACAGAACGCTGGCAGCTGGGCAGCCACCTCCAGACACTGCCCATTCTTGCCTGGTGCCTGAAAGGGACCCATCTTCTGGAGTGAAGCACCCTGAGGCTCATCTCCTCCTGCCACCATGGATATGCAGACGTTCCAAGTGGAGCTGCAATGGAAGGGAGTGATTGAGGAAGATCTGCAGCAGCAGTTGCTGAGGGCACAAGCTGCCCTTGAGACAGAAGAGAACAGCTTAGGAAGACACTCTGGCTCCAGATCTGACTCTCTGTTCCACTGCACACACACAAATTACAGTCCAAAGCCTTTGCAGGGTATTGGCTCTCCCCTGTTTGGGTCACTGCCCATTCATGTGCACTGCTAACAAATTCAACAGCTGCAAATCAAGCAGAGGAAACAGGGGGTTGAGATCTATTACTGCTTCACCTGGTTTACACCCGTGTTTCTGGCACAAGTGCTAAGTGCCTCTAGATCACACTTACTTTCACCATAGGCAGAGATCACAGGAATTGCTCACATCATGTGGAAAATGCACTTAACTGACTTCTACCGAGGACCAAGATCCTCTGTAAGACACTCCGAAAGGGGCAAGTGCTATGTCCCTACACAGGGTAACAGCCTACATTCTCTTTTCTAATTATGTCTGACCCAGAGGTCACCAAGACAAGCCATCTAGCCCTCCTTTCCAACCAAGCAGGATAGTGGGTATCTTCCGAGCCAAAAGTGTCCTTCTAAATGTGTCCCCTGACAAGCATTCCAAGTGAAAAAAACAGGAGGTATTTTCAGTGTTGAGGCGGCTTGTACAAATAGACAGTGCAAATGAACAAGGGCCCATGTTACCTTTCAACTCTCCTACTCTCTGAGTAGCCCTAGGGGTTGCCCATCCTTCTCCCACATGTGAGTCCAGAAACACTCTTGCCCTGAGCATTACACCCTTCAGCACTTACTGATGACAAAAGAAGGTGCAGTTTACACTTACTTTTACAGCTCCATTTAAAGGTGACCTGTAAATAAAAAAAAAAATCAAGCACATTTAGTATTATGTGCTGAATGCCCCTGAATAAACAGGATTAGATGAGCATTCAGCCCTCATGTAAAAATTAGGTGAAAAGGCAGGCACTGAACGTGTACTTCAATTTTATACACTCACAAAACAGAGTCCCTCCTAACAGCAACGTAGTGAGCATCTCCTATCAACTACTGGCTTCGTATTTCCACCTCTTGTTGCTTGCAGACAGCATACTGGGATGGAGATGTGGCAGAAATATTATTCCTTTGAATGGCATATTCCTGAAACCGTCACACAAGTGTTGGCAAAGCCAAGGAGACAGCAGGCAGGTCTCACTTGCCCTTCTTTCTCTCTCCTCACGCTGCTCTGGCACCAAAGGCTAGGCTTTCCAAGTGCATAGACTAACACTGGGCTAAACCTCCTGCAAAGCCACTGGTGCATCTGACATCTGGTGATAAGGCTTTGAGATTGGTTAAAAATCCTAGCAGTGCATTGCACAACCAGAGGTAGAGCTTTCTCCTGCAAAATACTGAATGCAATTGCTATTTCCAACTCACAATCCCCACACTGCTTTCCTCTCTTCCTTCTGCATGTGGCCTCACTTAATTGACTCCCCTCCTTCAGATTCAGCTCAGGAAAGTATTTCTGCATGTGCTTAAAACCCACTGACTTCGACAGCAGATAAGCACATACTTCGGTACTTTACTGACTGGGGAATTAAATGAATGTAGACCTCTCCCCACCAGTGTTCCTTTGTACCAAATTTTGTACCTTTGTTATCAAACCCTGTATAAAATGATGAAAAATTAGCCCATAAATGATTAGATTACTTCATAGCTACTCCCATTCCTTCTGACTTAAAAACATGCAGACATGTGAAAAAAGATTAAGAGTTTCTCTGTCATGGTATTCTTATACCACTCCCCTGGCACGCAAGAAGAGGTTGTTAAGCATTGTGCTGCAGTTCTCAAACCATCTTGCTCACCCTCCAGTTTTCATTTGCTGTTTCTCTGAAGTGGGGCTTCACAAAAGACTACTTCACCCTACAGAAATACACCACGATACTGTTCAGAAAGTTATCTAGCACTTAGTTTCAAATCTCCTAAATAAACAGTGGTATTGGTGAACTTCTGTCATAAAAACCACATTTTGGTACATGCTTACTCTTTCTTATTTTCTTTGGTGCTTTTTTTTTTTTTCTAGTTCTCTTGCAAAATCTGATTCTGCTTTACAGGGGTTGAAGCCGTAATGTAGATCAGCAACATTATCCCACAACTAAAATTCTACTATGAAGACTTTAAAAATATTGTAAATACAATTGTTAGAGCAAACAGAAGCGTGCATACTCTGAATGTACAGTTTCAGGTAAACTGACTAAATAACGGTACTTATTAATGTCAAACTAACAAACCAAACAAGTGAGTTACATGAATTCCTGCCAAAACCAGATCTTCAGTTTTCAGTAGACTGATAAAGACATCTGCAATGGCTTAAGAAAGAATTTGAAAACAACTGTAATTTTAAGCAGGAGGTCTTTTACATTAAAAGTGTAGTGAACCAAGAAAAGGGAGTAGGTTATGCCAAATTCATGCTTACATTTTAGAAGAGGCAGATGATGCAGTTGAACTGCAAGCACTGAACAAAAGCTGCTTGAGTTCATCATTTCTCCTTACCATCCTCCCTGAATAAACCCACCTATCTGAAGTCTTTCTGCTTTCAGCTAAATAGGCTGCTGACATGAAAGGCAGGTTTTCTGTTGCCTTGCTTGGGAAAACGCATGCCAAAGAACAGTGTGCAGGCATTGTCATGCCCTGTGTGCAGGCGTGGTGCCGTCATGCCAGTGCTGCAGCCAGACACATGACTGACCACTAACAAAGCAGAGGAAACCAGCTGGGAAAAAAAATATATGGTGTCTAAAACACAAAATAAACAAACAGAACCAAAGCCACAAACAACACTTTCATTGATTTCACGCTGCCTGAACTAACAGTAGATGTCATTCTTTGGAAAAATATACCAACCCAGGAGCTTTCCAGAAAGTAATGCTGACATGGCTTTTTGGTGGTGTGTGTCTGATCTAGCATCCTCCAAGCAGTCCTGCATTAATATTTTAGAGCACAATTCATATAAATTGTATATAGGGAGAGCCATGCATGAAACAGCAGCACGGGCTCTGGCTAAGCCTCAGTCCCTCAGCAAGTGACTTCAGAAAGTTTTCAAGCAAGCCAAGGAAGAGAGCAGAATCACAGTAAAAACTAGAGCAGATTGCTTACCCAAGAAGTAACACCTAAATGGGACACCCTCTCTTGAACTATTAGAAGTATGAGTAAAAGAAAAAAGAACTTTAAGACATACACACTGAAACTTTAACATATATTTAATTACTCTATCGATTTACATTAATTTGAGCTATTTTCAAACTGACACTCAACTGTTAGACTACCAGGCACCGCCACCTAGTGATGCTGGCTGAAAAAAAAAAATCCTTTATTAAAGACAGTCACTTGCAAAACTCTTCTTAGTGAACCTAAAATTTCAAGAGGGGTAGATTTTCAGTATCTATGAGTACTTTCAAAGCTATAGCATTAATTTAGCAAAAAAGTTTGAAGCATTCTGTTTACCTTGAAGTAATTTATCGAATTGACAACACAGAAAGCGAGCTGTATTAATGACATCAGAGTTTAAATAGACATGCCACATAGTCTTGAAATGACACAGGGATACAGTGCAAAGCCAAAGCCAAATAAACTGCCTTCTAGTTTAGGGAATCGCTGCAGATAGTATTTGTGTGATAAAATGTACCTATTTTTTGTAGATATCCGTGGGTGTATGTAAAATATTTGCTTTAAAGATTTTACTCCAGCTTTACCATCTCAAAGGAAAAGAAATCCTGTGCAGGTTTAAACTCTCTTCTTTAAGAGGTGGAAGCACTCATTCAGTCATCTGCTGGCAATAGCTGCTAGCTGTAATTAGCTCCTGATGGAAATTGCCAGCAGACACAACTAGAAGTTTAAATCAATTGGCTCTGCATCCTCCTTGCAAGAAAATCAGCTGCATTCCAGTGTGATGGATCTAAGAAACCAAAGCCAATTTGACAAGAATGGGAAGTGTCCCTTTTCATGGCCTGCTTTAACCCTGAACACATTACATGTTCTTGGAGAGGATGTCTCACTTTTTCTGAAGCCTCAAAGAAAGTAACTACAAATATATAACAAATAGTCCACTGGAAAAAAAGAGCTAGTGTTCAGCCTCAATTATTTTCACTTCAGAGCTGTGAAGACGGGAGAAAGGGACAAGATGTAAAAAGTCAGAAATGAAGACTAAAGGCAGCATGTGAAAGAGGACTTGTAAGAGGAAGCAGAGCCTGGTGCATGGAAAGCCAAGCAAAACGCCCTGGCAGCAGCTGCAGTACTGGTGCTATGGGCTCATGACAGTTCTGCATCTTGGCTGCATCATATTGCACCTTTCAATAGTGCCACAGTAACTGCGTACCTGCTCTCACTCTACTCTGCTGCACCACACTCTGCTTTCCCCCAGTTTCATCTGTATTTCATTATTTCAGCATCCAGGGTTTCATCAGCCTGTAGCATCATATAGGCTGTGTGCTCCTGTGACCTCACCTGTGTTGTCCTCCTCCATATAAACTTTGTCAAGCAGATAATGGATGTCCAGCCACGATGAGTAAGTCGCCTCATTGCTTTACCAGCACTGAGCTTTGCCTAAGCCTTGCCAGATTTTAACTTCCTTCTATCTCACTCTCAGGGCTACCTGGGATCTCAAATGTTGAAGAAACCATTTGAAGTTTCTTCCCCAAGGCCACCATTAATTTGCAATTAATATGTCTAACATATAAGCAATCATTTTCAACAAGATAGTACCTATAACTGAGTGTTCTAACTACTCTTCAGAATCAAAAACTTCTTAAAAATCATGAACATATACATCAGGGGGCTCTCTGAAGTCTCCATGTCAATGGCATACATAAAGACCCACCTCACCAAACCTGACAACAGGTACACAGTATGGCTTTCTGTCAAGCTACCTTTCAGCACCCACGTTACCTGTATACTACAAAACTTAGTTGATGACCTCTTCAGACTAAGCAGCAAGTAACATGATTTAAGATAAGAAACTCACATGCATGATGTACTAAATACAGCTAAATATATTCATTAAAGCTTAATGAAACAGGGAAGAATTTAGTCAAGCAGAAACTCAAGCATGGCCTTTTTTTTTAAATAATGGATAGACTGGTCACATTGTAAACTACTGGAATTATGTAGATCCTACTACAACAAAATAATGCATGTAACTATTTTGATGCATTTCCTCAAAAGACAAGTAGTGACAGCACAGCTGAACTGCCACAAACATTCACACTCCAGCTGCCTCACATCTGTACAACTCTCCTCTAAATATCCTGTATATCCTCTAAATATCCTGTAATACTCTGTAACCTGGCTTTAGCTAGATGAGATCCTTTCCCCTGCAATTAAAAAGAAAAAAATCTGTAGATCTAATCCTGCCTACAGGCAATCTTTTTCCTCCCTTTTAAAAAAAGTCAACACTTCATACTTAATTATAAACCTGGTGTTTTGAAGAAAAATGGGATCTTTCTTAAGCTCTCTTCTGTTCTGGATTCCTCTGACCTAAAACTGCAAAGCTGTTTCCCAAGATTTGTATCACGTCTTTCTTGTTAAACAGTTATTCTTCTTATTAAACAAGCAATTGAACAAATTCTGATTTCCTCTTTAAGCAGTGGAAAAGCAAAGTTTCTGCCAAAAGCTCTACATAGCTACGAACAGTTAGCTAACATACATTCATTGCTTTCCAGGCTAAAGCAGTTTGCACCTGATAGGAATCTCACCTAGGAGCTGAAACTCTCCAAGACACAGGCTCTTCAGAGACTCAGTGAGCAAGAGATTAATAGCTGTACAAAGAGGTGCAGCGAAAACTGGATTCACACTTAGTCGAAGCTCTGACACACTTAGCCTTCTAATATCCTGGCTTCACACCACACAGTTCCTTTCCCCAGGTGGTGTGAGGCTGGAGGACGCAAATGAGTTCAGTTCTGCCACGAGTAACACAAGTTTGAAATCTTTCCTGATGGAAAGCAGACAGCTGCCAAGCCAAACGTGCTGTGTACAGCACCTGCATCATTATCAGCCTCTTTAGGACACCATTCACTCAAACTCCACAGTCATCGCCACCTGAAGCATCTGTTTGGGCAGAAATATAGCCCATAGGCTTTGCTACTTTGAGATCTCTGCTTGGTTTCTGCACGCTTGCGCTTTTCTAAGGAGCAGAACAAGGGGAATATTTGGCTTTAAAAATACCTTGGAAACTACAAAAGAAAAATTACATTAAAAATTTATAGCTTTAATTATATCTCTCAAGGGGATGAGGCAGCATTTTAGTGTCCCTATCTCATCTCCTCTTTGCCCTGGAAATTCATGAGATGATGAGAGGTACAAACATTTGTACTTGTAGGGGGAAAAAAATGACCTACATTACATCTGCAGCAGATCATGTAAATAACAGAACATAAAGTCTCACAGAATTAGTTTACATTTGAAACATTTTCAAAATATTGTTTTAGCTGGGTATAATAGACCAGCATAAGATGTGACACACAGCAAACACAGGGCTGCAATTAAACAGCTGGCAAACAGCCAGCAAGAGATAAAGGCCCAGGCTGTCACTTGCTAGACAATACATATAGCTATTTTGGCAGCCAAACCCGAATGTGATAATTGAGCCATGACACATTAAAAAGGCACACAATTTCCAAGGAAAGAGTTCCTGAGCACTAAGGAGCATCTATAGTGTGCTTACAGCAAACCAAGTAATAACGAGTAATAACGAGATTGAACTGATTACAATTCAGTGGTGCAAAGCCAACCTTGTCCAATACACTGCACCACTCCAGTTATATACAGCCAGACACAAAAATACATGTGTGAGGCCCACAAAGGCTGACAGTATTAGAAACAATGGAATCTGAGGAGTGTGTAGCACTGTCTCATTTCCTGATTTTTTTTTACGTTAATACAGATTCTGTACAGTAGTGTTCTTATCTCCGGAACCTACAGTGCTGGGAAAAACACCAATCTACATAATTCAGTTTTAAAATAAAAATACATAGTAACACACAAAGAATAAGTAACTTCACATTTGTTGTAAAGAAAAATGACTGCTTTAAGACAGCAGTAGCTGTTTGGAAGACAAAGTCCAGGAGGTTTTCTAGTGTTTCACTGCATGTTTTATTAAATAACCTAAGGACACAACAAATGGACAAATGCACCAAATGAAGACATAGTTTTAGTTAACACCTAACAGCTATATAAAGCTTCCTATAAATGCATTCCATCAAATTAACATGCTGACATCAATTGCATTTTCTTCTTGAGTAAAGGACTTGAAAACCCATATACATTGTTAACCCCCAGTCTACTCATTCACTAACCTCCCAGAAAGTGTAGGTACTTCATGATCTAAAATTATCCTTATATAAGAGAATCTAAATTTAGACTCCATAATAGGAAAATCCCTGTGAAGAGTTTACTTCCTAAACTTATTCTAAATTTAACCACGTTGAAGATGTGTTCAAATAAAGAAGCTGCATGTGCACCTTCCCTAACCAAAAAAGTTGCAGCCTATCAAGAGAGCTTAAAAAAATTGTAAGAATCCACTTGTAGGCCCATTAGCATCAGTGACATTGAGGCAGAAGTTACACAGCTCTTTATAACATCAATACTGATGAACCAGAACTGAATTCAGTGCCACCAGCAAAACTTTTGGAAATGATCCCCTGCACTTCAGCATCAAAGAAAAAGTGGAAAATACAGAGACATTTAAAAGTCAATTTAACCTAATATCTCAAATAAAAATATTGAGATGCTTTAAAACCTGTAGATTGCCCCAAAACAAACTTCTTACCCATCTCAAACTCAAATGCCCAACACAATACTCCCTATCTACCAGAGCAAACTGGCATTGCTATACTGGGCCAAAATGAAGACTCAGTCTCAATACTTGACTTCGTACTGCACTAAAAACAACACTAAAACCAGTTTATGTAATAATTACATAAACTGCTTTCACAAAATTATCTTTAATGGCTGTGATAGTAACTTCGTTACATGCCAGTAAAAGAAATTAAAACGCTTAAAGGTGAGGTCAGAACACGCACGTTTGGCTGCTTCCTCAGGAGATGCATCAAATATTTCTGTCTGAGAAACAGCAGACTCCTGAGGGTAGCTGTTGTGTAGCCCCCAAAAGAAAACAGCAATCATGATACAAATTTTCCTGACTCTTAAATTAGATGGGGTACAAGCAGACAACTGCAAGAATAAATTTGTTGATATTAATTGGAAAATGTCATACTATTGCATATATAGATGACAGATTACAACAGTGAAGTATATTAAAGAAACACAGTCTTTGGGGTTTTTTTGCCTTCAACACTGCATTAGACACACAAGCAAATTATTCCATAGGCTCTGCCAAGTGGTGTTTAGCAGCAGCTGAAACAGGGCCAATTCACACTCCTTTCAGAAAAGCATTTAAGCACACACAGATTTTCCTGAAAAAGCTGAGAAAGGTTTTTTGACTGGGAGCAACAAATCAGAAAGGAAGTAATTAAAAAGGTAGAAACAGGAAAGGAATAAAGAGAAGTCCCAGTTAATTAACATGGCTCATACACTTGCCTTTTGCTCAAATATCCTATGAAATCTTAGTTAAAAAAAAAAATTTTCATGGATTTTGTAATCAATTTGACTGTGAACAGCCAGTTATGAAAAGAGGCCTCATAGAATTAAATGTTATCCATAAAGTAAATTTTCATACAGACTAAGGGTAAGTATGATGGAAAACTCTTAAGACAACAAAACCAAACAAATATACGTACATAACTACCTTTGCAGTTTGCAAATATCTGAGGACTGTGAGTAAAATTGTGCCAGGCAGAAAAGGAAAGACTAACACAGATGAAGAAGAATTCTACAAGTCAGTAGTTTATTTATACCTACAAGGGAATCAGGGAGTGTTTCTTGTTATGATTATTTTAACTCCATTCAACCTTTGGTCACTAGTAATGAGCTACAATTGCAAAAGAAACTCTGCCTGAAAATATAAGAAGTTCTAGGCAAAAGGGTTTTTTTAATCTGCTGCATAAAGTAGTGGCTGTAAAAAGGTGTGTCCCAGTATAATCCTTCCCATGAAGCAGAATACTCCAGAGAAGATAATAATATTCTCTGCAAAGTAAATCTTCTCTTTATTTATACTCTGGCATGATTTCCTGATGTTTACATTTATTCAATAAGCCAAAAAATTACTCAGACTCATTTTTTCTTTGTATTTCACATTTAGAAGAACAGCAAAGCTTTGAGCACCTGGACCATAATTAAATCTATAATTCATCCAGCAGCACAAAGACTAATACACAAATAAATTAACTCCACCTGCCAGAAGAATTAATAACACTGGGAACAACTTACTGCAGATACCAAAAAATGAGAACACAAAGGTTTTATTGTAAAGCTTTTGTCTTTCAAACATCACTTAGGAAGATCTTTTCCCCAAAATTCCTATTCCAGTCACACACCAAATTCCAACAATAGAACTTTAGAGGGTAAAGGAGAAAAAAACAAAACCAAACAACACCACACAAGAAAAAGCCCAAACCAGAAAAACTAGTAATTGACATATCCTGAAGCACAGTCATTTTGCATCACACTATGAGCAGGGCTTGGCTATACCATTAACAGACTAGGCCAGAACTGTTCCTTGCTGGGAGAAAGAGGTGGCCCCAGATGGACCTGTACTGATGCCCCAGAAACAGATTCACTCCTAACAGAGGTTTCAGCCATTTGAGACCACATGCAACTGGTACAGCTTCAAACAGCATGCAAGATACTGCATTTTGTACATTTACCCTCGGACAAAAGAGCACCAGGATGTGTTTGTCTGTCCTGTTCTGCATACAGACCGAATAAAAGCCAGAGTCTGGCTCATGCCTAGCTAAAGACTGTAGTTGCACATCCCAGCAGTGCCAGGATGATTCATGGTGCTTCACACTCCACCAGCTGACTTTGTACTGAACAGAGGTGTTGCATATGGAAAGCATAAGCAGTTGCAGCACAGCATCTCACAGTGGCTGCTCATCAAGCACTCACTCCTAATGTTATCTACTGCAAAACTAACCAGAGCTGACTCTTGGTTTTGTGATCAGTAACCGACTTCAGAAAAAGATCAACAAGATTACTTTTTGAAATAACATCATTGCACGATCTAGTGTTGCCTGGAAATTTTCCCTTCAGTCTTCAAAACTCAATGGCTCTTTCAGAGTTAACAAATTTGGAATGCTTCTGGGCACGAACAGATTTGAACTAAGACCTGGGGCAATATGGTCTCTCATAACCCCCTGTTCTTTGTCTACTTTGGAGAAGAAAACCAAAGTGATACTGGTGCAGTATTTTTCAAACAGCACTCTTATCTTCCCATCTCCAGAAACTAGCTAACATCACATCAGTGCCATCTTTACTGGAAAGTTGCCCAACCTGGATGAAGGACCTGAGAGGGGATGTATCCATCTTCTCTCAAGCATAGGAAGGGGCAGGCTTATTGTCATTCCTGTCTTCTTACTCCCATGTTTAAAAATAAAGAGAGTGCAAGCACAGCTGAGTCTGACAATCCAGGCAAGAGATTTTGTTTACATTTACTCTTTAAAGGTCAGAATCTGAATAGAGGAGTAAAGAAAAATTAAGCACAGCAAATTTGCATTTGTCAGAAAAACAAAGTAGAGAGCTGATCTCTCTTACACCAGCTTGCCTCAGTGACAAGTAGGCAGTAGCCATTTACAGCATAGGTATCAAGCAGGGCCTGCTCCTCAGCTAACAACACAAAGCACATGGAGGAATTCAGAGTTAGTGCATCCAGCAGGATGAGGAGTCACATTCAGTCACTGAATGACACAATCTTGTACTTAAGCAGCCTGCAGAAGGTACAGGTACCCAAAAGAGGGGAATGACCAACAAGTGCATGAACCTACCATCTTGCTTGAGACTGAGGCTATTTCATTCAGTACCAGGGAGCTCAACAATGTGATGTGCTCACAACCGTGCAAACTGAGCAGCCAAGAAATCCAGAAAGCTGTGTCTCAAGTTCAGAGATTTATTTTTCCAATGTTACATACAACCTACGTATTTCTGAACACAGATTAATTTTGGTTTACAATTTCTAGGCTAGCAAAGCTTTGTCTGCCTCAGTCTATAAAACTACCCCTCATACTTACATGACATAAGGACCCAGAGAATACAGAATTTTCTAATTAAATCTCAGTGTGAGAGTTAAAAAGGCAGCATATAACTGTTTCAATAGTAATCACCTAAGAGAAGCAGACAGAAATCAGGCTTGATGCATTCCACAACCCCTCTGCCCAGCTCAATCCATCACGTGCTTCAACTTCTCTCATCAAGCACCAATCCAGACACAGGAACAGAAGGTACAAAATTAACCTTGCTCCACGCAAAGCAGAAGGTGCAAACATGCAGATTTAATAAAAATGATAAAATTCTGCATCAGCTTCTCCAGCATTTGAATCAGACTGAAGCACAATAAACAGATACAGCTAGAGACTGGGATGTGGCTGGCTGAGCCCACAGCACTGATGCACCTACCACCTGAAACAAAGCACTGAGGAAAACCTCCACAACCCAAGCAAGAGAGAGTTTGTTGCAAACACTACTTCCATTTAGGAAAGGGATAGAAAGAAGCTTTAAGGAGAGTCTGAAAACAACTGAAAACTGCCTTAACAAGACAATAGTAATATGATTTTTCACCAGTTGTGTCTGAAGGTATAGAAGGCTGAAGATGAAGATGCTGAAGAAACTGTTCACATGCCTCTGGCCAACAACCGCCTAATGGAAAATGCCTAAAGTAGGAATCCTTTTAACTGTTAAAAGAAGGAAAAAACCAAACTTGGGGCTTCCCCCTCCCCAACATTCTAGTATCATTTTAAAGAATCTATTACTGAAAACAGCTTTACATGTTTGCTTCAGATTTAGTGTTATAAATTGATGATTCCACAGAAAAAAAAAAACTTCAAAACATCTCACAGGTGCTTCTACATCTTGGCGTCAACTTGCAAAACCAGCTCCACCTTTTCATCTCTATTAAAGCATTACTGAGAAGAGTAAGTAAAAACAAAATGTCTGATTAGTACATCTCACATCTCTATTCCCTCCATCCCTGGCCCCATCTTCACTAATTTCTAGTATGACACACCTCTCATTGTATGGGAGCTTTGCCCAGAATTCTACACATTCTACCTAGGAGAACCACACTGTGCTCAGCCTACAATAGTTGCTTTAGTATCGACTAATGCTACTGTTAGCTTGCCTTCTA
This sequence comes from Ramphastos sulfuratus, assembly GCA_013399055.1. Lineage (NCBI taxonomy): Eukaryota > Metazoa > Chordata > Aves > Piciformes > Ramphastidae > Ramphastos > Ramphastos sulfuratus. The sequence goes on along the minus strand of WBNM01017134.1, from coordinate 31,452 downwards.
ACAGGTAAGAATTATTTTGTTTCTTCTGTTCCTAAGATGAAAACATTCAAGAAGGAGTAATGAAAATAAAAGACTTAAAGCAATGCTGCTCTGTGCTATTACCATGAAAAGTAATTAGCCTATCAAAACACTTGAAAGAAAAATGCCATCACCATATTTGTTTTCAGAGAACCTAAAAAGTAACTGATTTTTCCACATACCTATTTAAGATTTAGTACTGTGTATTATCAAGCAAAGCACTGCTCTCTCACTATTTTGATTTGGTCATGTCATTTTTACTTTGGTAACTTTTAGTAGCTTAAAAACAAAAAACAAAAGAAAATCTAAATTATGGAGTGTTCAGTGTGGCATAAATAAGTACACTAGCTGTAATTCCACCTTTCAGTCACTTAAAAAAGAGGCAAACCAAACTCAAAAATTGAGGTAGGCAGGTTGCTATTGCAACTCCAGCAATCTCAGTACTCTGTGGAGGAAGAGGAATTACCTGGCTGTATAAAATTTGTATGGATATCATACAAAATATCTACTCCAGACAAGCAAACACTTCGCAGCCGCACACTGTGCTTCAAATAGTTTATCATGTGAAGATCACCCTCTCAGATTTGATTACTGTTTAATCACGCTTGTAGAATTCTAGCTTGTACAGTATCTCTACCTTTGGCATAAGAGGTTTGTTTAATCACTCAGACTATGCTTAATATGCAGTAGGTTGTGCTGTGTAACTTAGACCACTTAAATTTGCTTCCATGGGAATATAGTGGTTGTTACAGCACTCATTTAACAAGTTGATTTTACCCTCTTAAGACCTCTTTGCTTTTTGCTTTATAGGCTAGAAATTAAACCAAAACTCACTTTTTTCCCCAAGATGTCGAAGTCCAAAACTCTAAACACAAAAGTAGGTTTTAACATAACAGTTTTGGTTCACTGTGTCTTTACTGGCGTCTGTAGAGGGAAATGCTGCTACATCTGTAATGTGCCATCCTAGCTGTAATGTCCTACTACGGCTTCTGACATCAGTATTAATGAAATATAGATATGCCCTAGGTATCTATGAACAAGTTAGGATGAACACTGATGTACAAGTCATCTAACCATCCTTGCAGCACTTCACACGTCCCAGGGATGCTCCAGCCTAGATGAGGACTCTGATGTTCAGAC
>WBNM01017134.1:16690-30264 GCA_013399055.1 Ramphastos sulfuratus | reverse complement strand
GGGGGGGGGGTAAAGGACAAAAGCCAGTTAGAGTATGAGCACATCCCTGGCAGTGCCTGCACAGTAGACAAGTCCTTTCTTTGTTAGATAAGGTTCCTGTGAGGAATCTAGCTGTCCATTGTTTGCTACAATAGCTGTGGCTTCACAGCAAGAATCGCCATCAGCTCAACATATCTCCTATTGCACAGCTACTAATCTATTGTAACATTTTTTATTATTAATATTTTTCTCCCAAACTCACTCTGCTCAAAGCATTTACAGTCTAATGTTTCACTAAAAATGCAAATAAAAATAGCTTTCTGCTGCCAATGTTCACTTACACAAAGTAAACCACCAATGTTTCTCTTTGCTGTTTATTTTCCATTTGTCCCATGGCATCTGACCTCTGTCTTCAGTATCTTTGCAACTTAGGTATCTAGGCTTCAGGGTGAAGTGAAAGTCTCCCTCACTGCAGGTCAGGCTCAATGAACTGACCTGGCATGACTGAGAACCCTTGGCTTTCTGCAGCACTGCTAATCCAGTCATGGGGTGGCTTGAGTGCTGGGCATAGCTACCTTTGCTCAAACTATGCCAAACAAGCATCCACAAGTCAGGCTGGCTTCACAGGCTGAACTGCGCATCTTAATTTCCTTACTGATTTCCAGCCCTGCCACTGAAGGGTTTCTGGCAAGGGAGGAACCCACCTCAAAGACAATCGAATTGTGAATCCTTAAGGTTGGCCTTTAGCTTTGCTGTCTGCTCTCTGCCTTCATTGGCCACATTCCCAGTGCCTGCACCCTTCTGCACGCCTCAGAGAGGAACTACTGAAGTTTATAGCACCATTAACTCATCAGCTGGAAACCTGCCAGGCTGCTTACATTTTCACTACAATCTTCCGAGTCCTGACTCCAGAGGGTGCTTAGAGATAGGACCCATCGTCAGAGGCAGTATGCTATACCACTGATGTGCTTGGGTCCATTTGAGGGGTTCTGCACAGATGCTTTAGAGCCTGCATATCTAATGGAAACTGTCTCTGTGAAGCAGGAAAAAAAAAATGTCACTTGCTTTTGTTTATCTCCGTGGAAGAAGTACTTATGGACCTGTTTAACAAAAGCACAGAACACACGAAGTATCAAAAAAAAACCCAAAAAAACCAAACAAACAAAAAACCAAGATCAACTGCACAGCTAGGGCTATTAGTTCTTCACAAAGGTGCTACATCTCTGGAGAGCTGAGGATGTGTCCAGCTTATTTCTAGTTAGCAGAATGTTACAACTTTGTGCAAGGAAAGCTGGATTGGACTCAAAATTAAACCAAAGCCAAAATGGAGGAGGGAAATAAATTAGCAGAAAAATCACTAGAATTTTCCTTCTTTTAACTGACAACAGGAAAAAACTTACCTGCTTCCAGTGACATTTTAATAATTACTGTTACTGTTGTTGCTTGAAATCAAAGAAACTATATCTTTTCCAGGATGATAATACTATAAAACTCTGATATAGTCTTTAAATGAGGGGAAAATCACTTCTTGATAAGCTTTTCTTTAACATTGTCATGTTAATCCAGTGTCTTAGAAAGCTTGGTCAAACCGGTCCTCAAGAGGTCACTTAGTCAATTTCCTGTTTACAGACAGGATCAACTTTATCTGATCTGCTCCTGCCAGTCATTTGTCTAAACTTTTTTCTTAAAAACGTATGGAGACACAGATCCACCACCTCCTTATGCACACAGTCTTTATAGGTAGGCACTCTTCATTTCTAAATTAGGTCTTCATTATGGCAATTTAAATTGCTCTCCACAACCACCAGACCAGACCAGACCAGTAACTATTGCCTCACCTACTTTGCACCAACTTTCTTCTATACGCAAAGGTTATTCTTCCTCTCTTTCTTTCCAGCACTGTGCTTAAAACTGGGTAAGGTACTCTAGTTGGCCTTTAGTAGTGTATAACCAAATTGGAAGGCTTTACACACCGTATCTCCAACAATTTTATTTTTAATATTCCCTCTATTGTGACTGCTGTTCTATTTATTTCTCTTGCTGTAGCTGCATATTGTTGATTCCTGGAAAGCACATGATCCTCAGAGTGGCTACACCTTTTCTAAAGAACTGCTCCTCATCCAATCTTTTTTTTCCCACCACAGAATTGTGCAGATGATCATGCCTAATAAAGTGCTATGCCTTGCAGTTCTTATTATTAGATTACATGTATTTTTAAGGTCACTTCCTATATTTGCCCACGTCACTTTGCATTTTAGTTCTGTCCTCCAATGTGCCTGCAATCCATCCTTCCCCGCTGTTATTTGCAAATGCAGTATGTATACACTCTAGTCCAGTTTCCACCTCAATAATGAAAACATGAATTACTCATGACTACAGAATGGTACTCTACAGACTCTCTACAAATTCCACTTATCTGAAAGTGACCTACTGCTAAGTAACTACAAGTTACTGTGGTATTTCATCAAAGCAATCTCTTCCCTTCTTTGTTTCTGAAGGTGATACATACAACAGTAGTTTCAGCACTGTCAGCTAAATATGTATCTGAGTTCCTAAGAGATCTGCCCAGTTTGTTTTACAGTAAGTGCTACAAAATTAACAACTCTTTCACCCACAGTTCTGAACTAGAAAAAAAGTGAAATGCCATCTCTGCATAGGGAAAATTAATCCAAATTAATGCAAGCAGGCTAGGACTTATTTATCACTAGCAGTTATTGGCTAAAAGTAAAGCATCAATTTAAAGTTACAGCATAGTTCCTGACTATCTTAATAGTATGCCTGCTCCTGTCCCAAATGGCAGCTCCTGCTTACTTAGCCCTGCACCCAGAAAACAAGCTCAAAGTATTTTTCATAATGTCTGTACTACCTGTTTCAAATGTTCCACTTCTACGCAAGTCCTAGTTACAATGGCTCCAGGAAATCTCCACACATCAGTTTCATATGAAGAAGTCAACTCATTTTAAATAAAGGGTTTAATGTAGTTTAGCTTATTCACTTTTATTTGCACTTTGTTAATTTGAATGAAAATTAGGTGTCCCAAGTCTCTGCAAGTAAAGATCAAATCAGGATAACTGATACACACAGACAAATCAGTTTGATGGGGAAGCATTCAGTGTGCTAGGACCTTGCCATTTATACTGTTTATCACAAACTAGATATGACAAGATAGCAGTGGTAAGCAATGCACAGTTTGGTGTAAAAAGAAATATATATATATGGCATATTTTAATCAGCTTTATCAGAGAGCCTGAAGGGCCTTTGTACTGGATATCTGACGAGCAGATTTGTCTTTAAGTCTGAGGGCGTATTACTTCATGCTTTTTTTCCACATTTTTTGCACAGCAATGCTTGAAAATTTGTTTAAAAAACTGGTTCAGCTTGGGCTGTGCTATTATTTTCAGGTAAAACTTCGACAAACGAGGGTCAGTTCTCTAATACCAGTAGCCAAGTGAAAGTGTTTGAACTATTTCTATAAGTCTACAGCAGAGAGAGAGCCATAGTTTTTTTTTTTATTATTTTGACAGTAATGCTAATAAAAATTGGTGATTAATATGAACTTTTGACAAACACATACATATTTAAAAGCACACAACATAGCACTATGGACAGTGCTTATACAAGTGGCTACCTTGCAAATCTGTAGCCATGAAAACTTACTTCCAGGAGTAGATAGGCTAATTTGCATTGCCCAACTCTGTCTCAATTATGTCACTGAGATTACTTGCATGAGAAATTTGCTATGTAGGGGCTGGTAAAAAAATTTGGTTTACAGCTTGCAAGAGGTCAATAGTAGCACAGGGAAGAAAAAAAACCAGAAAACAACAGACAGGCAAAACAACAAAACTTGAGGCATTTTCAGCCAGTGGATCTTCACCTAGTCTCAGCTGAAAAGAAAGTAATTTAAATATTCTTACAATTCAAAATGTCCAGGAGTTACACAATCTTTCACTGTTGCCTTTTTAAAATAAAAGTATGTTAAATAACAGTGCATTCTAGCTCTACTTAGCAGTTAAATGTTTTACTGAAATACCTTTCTAAATTTATTTAATCCCTACTCCTTAAGCAGCTTCACAGACTACTGGGAAATAAGGTAAAAGCCAGTCTGCACACAAAGATGGGACAATCAGGCTGTTATTACAAATGTACAGAAATACAAAATCACCAGATTTCTGATTGCTGTGCTAAATCATACCACTCTTCCTACTCTGACCTAGCCTATACTCTACTGCTAAGAAAGATGGAAGGAAAAAAAGGAGAAAGAATAAATACCTTAGTAGAAATAATTCCAGATAAATCAAGATAAAAATAAACATATCTTTAAATCACTGCAAGCCACTGATTTATGTTCAGCAACTAACAATGAAGGAATTGCTTTAGAAGGAACTAAAGCAGGACAATTTTCAGAGCTAGTCAATACTAAGAAGTAGTATTTCAATATTCACTTGAGAGCTACTTCAAACGTGCTTTTACAGGAGTTGTGAACCCTCTTCATTGTATTTTTGCAACTGCAAACTTCTGTAGAGGGAAGGCATTGTTAGAAATAATGGTGTGGGTTTGTGTAATCAGAAGTGTTCTGAAAACTTCAGCTGTCTTGTAGCATGCATTTATTGCACTTGGTGGTGAGAAAGTGCTGTGCAGGGAGAGACAGTAAATAGTATCATATAACTATCAGAAGATACATTACCCACTAGAGTTTGGGCACTGTTTTTTAAATTTTGCCCATTCCACTTCAGCACAGGCATTTTTGCACATACTCCTAATATAGTGTCTCTTATGTACCTTTATCAACTTCTTCTACAGGGAACTATTTGGAGTTCACAGCTGGGGTTTTCACTGCAGAGGTGAAAACAAGCAAAACTGACTTTTCCCCCCGCCTTAGCAAGACCAAATATTTAGCAATATGAAGATGTCTGTCCAATAAGAAATTAATAGAATTAACACAAAACCGAGGGACCGACATTGATCTGGAAAGCCAACAGCTTGACTGGGAAAAAAAAAAGGCGAAAAAGTGCAAGTGAAGACTTGAGCACACATTTATGCTACTGTATAGGGGTCTGGTATTTGCATTCAGAATATTCTTCCTCCTACTGATTTCAAAAAAGCAACAGAACTAGCGCCTAGCTTTGACAAAGGAGAGATGGAAACTTATTAGATTTGAGAGACAAAAGAATGGATTGACTTATTCATGTCCTGGTGTGTTTGACAAAATGCTTTGTGTGAACAATGCCTACTTCAAAGGGAGGGAGGAAAAATCCAGTAGTTGGTTTGAATCACCTATTTAAACCATTTAAGCAAACTCGGATGATTTCTTTCTTTCTTTTTTTTTTATCTCCCTCCGTGGGGAGCAATGTGGAGTAATCAGATGAATCTGCTTCACTCACTGACTGGAGTAGTCACCTCCATGGCAGAACTAGAGTACACCACAGCTATAACATCTTCAACAGGCACAACTGTTTGCAGAGTAAACATTTGCCTATAACCTTACTGTAGATAGAGTATGTTAGCAAAGGAAGGCTTCTACCAGCTTAGCTGCAGCACCTTCTTTGCTGCCCAAATCCAGCACTACCTCTGCACATACAAGAGCCTGCACCACCAGCACAATTGTTCACTGCTTCTCATTGTTTCAGACAGCTCAATTGCAAGAGCTGAAACTGCTGAAGAATACCTTCATAATATTGCTTTAAATACATACTGCAGTGCTTTCCCACTGATGGGGTAATAACCACAGTAAGACTGTTTCAAACATCTGGATTCATGGGTCCATAACTAAACCAGTTACAGCATTCGACTGCCAGGGTTTTGCAGGCATTTTCCTTTGTGTCAGACTCCAGACCATGGGGTTGGGTTGGCAACACTCTACTGCACAGAATTAGCCCAAGATGTGTCTGTGACGAAAGGGACAAATCCAGTCATTAGGAAGCAGAAGAATCCTGTATTAAAGCAAACCCCCTACATGTCTTGCTCCTATTGTGCTCAGTATGCACACTTTAGAGTATTATTTCAATATAAGTTATTTTAAAATCAACTACCCAAATTATCAACCTAATTGCAAGCCTAGGAGGAGCTACAAACAACAAAATCATCAACTACTCCCTTTTGTAATATTGCTTAAGAAATCACATTAGTATATATCAACACACAAGGTCTGAAAATAAATAGTAACTAAGACAGTAATCTCTAGTAAGGAAAACTTTTCAGCGGGCCTATCAGGGCAGGCACTTAAAAGCTACAGACTGAGACAGATCTGGGAGCCTTTGGAACAACCCAAGCAGCTTTTCCTTGGTAAGAATTTCCATTCCCCAGCAGCTACAAAGAAGGAAAGTCATCTCTCTGACCAGTGCTCTAATGCACATGGTTTTCCCTGGTCCTTCTTCTTCTTCTTCCTTTTTTTTTTTTTTTTAAACCACTTTCAGATGTCTGATCTGTAATTTAATAAAAAGAAGAGATTAAAGCCAACCAACTATAAAATGCCTACATTCTCACACTTGCTTGGGACAGATGCACTATTCTTAACTCAACATCTTTTTAAACCACATGAATTAGGCTGAGTGGATACACTGAATTGCTGTTTGCTTTCATTTCCTACGAAGTTTATAACGAACTGAATTTGTTGTAAAATGGATTGTAAACTATAAACTAAGCTGGCATGGCTGTTACCAAATTTACTTACTACTGGGTTGAAATTCAAAAACTTTCACAAGAAGATGAACAATGATTAATCTTGGAATAGAAATGAGGAGGAGTGAGAAAAGACAAGAAGTACGGATTTTTGCTACTGTGGATCAGCAGACCAGCCAGGAACCAGTAAAGGAAGCTGCTATAAATCACAGTACCCCTGGGAATGGCCTCATTTGTACCAGCCCTAAAATCCAGGAAGTACAAAGAGTGTCAGAGTTGGCTGTGCCCTGCTCCACCTGAGCTGCAGCCTCCACATTGGGCAGGTCAGAACAGTAGCCTCAGATATAACCTTAACTACAGTGCTGACCTCTGATCTAAACAGTTTTACGCCATAAACTGAAAATACTTATTCCAGACATGTCAAACCTATTTAAGAGCATCTCTGCAGCCCAGATTTACCACACATTGCATGCAAGATCTCTGCAGCATTTTCCTGAGAATGTAGAACGGTGAGGTTTGGCACATTTCCATACCTTGAAGTATGTATAAGCACTTGGCCATGGTTTGAAATTGAGCTGCCTAGGAGCAATAGGGCCAAGACCTTTTCAGCTTTGCTTTATGCTATTAAAAGCACAAAAGAAATTAAATACAGCACACTGCACCAAGCAGCACAGCTTTGAGTTAAGCCAGCAAAAGCAAGAAATGACAGGATCAGACACCTGTGTCCTCAGTTCACCTATCTATCCTATGGTGCACGTTGGACAGTAATTGACTTATTTCAGGCTCTTTTGTTGGATAGGAGAAAACACGATGAGAAAGCAGTTCTTAATTTCCTTCCAGCATCTGTAATGGTTTAAGACCAAATCTAATTTTATTAATTTCAAAAGTCTATCTTTCTTGGAAATCACACTGAAAACACATTAATTCAGATTACTATTTTATGTTACAGAATAAAGCTATCAGCATAAAGATATCAAGTTTTATACTTGGGACCCTACAGTGTAGTTCATATTTACTGCTTGCAAACACAACAATCTTTTTCCTAACAGTTCATTGCTTGGTTAACAGAATCAGAAATCAGTTTCCACTATTGAGACAAGCAAGTAAAAAATTGCTATTTAGACATTTTTACTGTGCCTGTCATTCTGCTGTCCTAGTGCCTAAAATAGAAGTTAATGTGCAGCCCAGGCCTGCTCAGTACACCCAGGAGTGGGGCTCTCCTGGGCTCTGCATTTTCATAAAGCAGATGTTAAAGCAATAGCTTTGACTATGGGAAATTTACTGTAAGGAAACCTACAGTTCTTTTCATAGAAATCACAGTGCAAGCAATTGGTGTCATTCTAAAGTCATTAAATCAGCCTCAGGTATCTCTGATGGAGGAACTCCACATACAGTTACACTGACAGGTGAGAAGTGGAAGCAGCCACTAGAGTTTAACACCATACAGGAGAGTTAAGAACACTCCTTGGTTTTTGTACAGTATCCTGTGAAAGTAACATTTAATGTTTTGTATGTCACACTACTGTATTTTCAAAACTGCTGATTTTTTTATCCTTTGTGTAATTAAATAACCAGAAGGACTATGGACATCCAACAGCAGTGGTTGGCACTTGTATTCTTGTGAAGCTTGTAACATGAATTACCAACGATAAGGGTAACCTCTAGAACTGGAGAAGAAACAACTTTGTATGAAGAATTCTCTCTGGGAAAACTTATGACACAAGTCTTTTAAAGTACATGTAAATATGCCCAAGTTATACAGGCATTTAAATGTGGGGGGGGTTATACATTCTTTTTCTTTTACAAGAAACATAAAATAAGTAGTATTCTGTTGCTCGTTGCATGATGAGCAATGAAGAGGTGTCATATGCCTGCTGTGACAGTCTGTTTTCTGATCCGTGCTACTACATCCTAGAAGAAAGCATGTTACAAGCTTTAACTGCTTTGCACATACCACACAGCTGCATTTACCTCCTGATACTAGAGAGGCTCCTTCTAACAAGTCAATTCCAATGCAATGATAGTCCTTCGGGCACTGAAACTCTGCTCAAACCATGCATTCTATTTCTGTTACAGAAACCATAATCTCTTGCAAATATTTTTTTTATTTTGCAAAAGGTATAAATACACTCCTCATACCGTTGCTACTGAGTAAAAGGGTTAAATTAATCTTTAAAAAAAAAATACTTAGGGGAACAGAAGTACTTTATCACTGGGGGAAAAAAAAAAAATCTTTTCCCCTACACTCTGTAGGAGAGAAACTGGAATGATTTTAGACACAGTGAGGGGTGTTTATCATTCCAACAGCATTCCTGGGCATGCGGTAGTACCAGCTCTCAAGAAAAATCCTCTGCAATGCTCTCGTGCTAATATGAGAGGAACAAGTTTTGCCAAGGAGCTAAATATCAGATGGTACAGGAGAGCATGAGGAGGGCAGGCTCCTCTTTCTAAAAGCCAAGCTGTAACTTGCTGTACTCGAAACGGCTACAATTCTCTTATTGGCAACTGCAGGGCAAAGTGTTGGGTGTTCTTTTACATTTAGATACTTTGTCTCCTACAATGCCTCTTTGGAGGTTCCAAGTATGAAGTGCCCAACCAACACCGAACTAGATCACAATAATTAATTAGAAGTTATTTAAAACAGTTATTTAAAAACCGAAACAAGACCAAACCACACATGTCCCCTCAAAAAACTCCAAACTCAACACACATTTACCCCTATTGAAGAGGGAGAGCCACTGATCCTGCATGCAAATACACCAGACTGCCATGGGCAATCTGGAAGCACAGTCCTCTGGGTAAGACCCCTTTACCACAAATTCAGCAAAATACAGCTCTGGTTAGCCCCTGCTTTCACCAAGTAGTCTGACAGGAGAACAACTCACATTTTATTGAATTTGCAAGACCTGCACCAAATCTTTCCAGCTATTCAAAAATGTCAAGCAATTCCAACACAAAATCAGAAAGCACTTTGAGCATTTTTGTAAACACGTACAAGGCTGGCTGGTACAGACAAGCTATTAATCTGAAGATACCTTGCAGTTGGAAATGTTACTGAGATGCATCAAATATAGCTTTACTGCAAATCTGAACGCTGGATGACCACAGTTGAGGAGAATTTTTATGCATCTTTCAAACAAAAGTAAACCATGTAAAAGATGTAAAGAAACTAGCTAGCTATGCTGCTATTTAACTTTCTTACAGATCAAGAGCTCCAGGTATCATCACTTTATCTAAGACTAAATCACTTAATCTTCCAAGCTTCCTATTTCATTTTCTAAAACCTAGCAGCAGTGTGTCCCAAGCTGGGAACATCCTTAAAAATACTCTCCATCAAGGGACTACAACTTTGACAACAGACATATATTTGAAGGCAATGATTCAGTTTATCTAACTATTAAGCAGCATACTAAGAGAAAGCATATAAAAATCACATACATTTTTTTACTTCAGAATGAGGTGATAACTCCGTAAACCTAACATCCAAAAAGCCAGTTCAAACAACATGCAGACATTAACTTGAAAGCTTCAGCATATTTTGAAGTTCATATAATTAACGTTTCATGAAGGCAGTGACCAGCTACAAAACCCAAACTGAACACACTTCACTATGTACATCAATCACTAATGACTGCACCACCAACACGTCAACAGAATAGCAAACTTCAATATCAAACGTTTCTCTGTATTTGTTCAATCTGCTGTATGCAATTCCTGTCTAACAGTCACTGATCATAAACACCAAGTTTCCCATTTCTTAGCCTGAGCACATTAATCTCCTACCACTGTCCACGATTTAGGAAGCTGTGACATACCTGCAGTTAGGAGGAGGATCAAGGGTTATTTCAGCTAGCTCCTTCTGGATTCTGTTGGTGAAATGAGAACAGACACAAAGCATTTGAGATAGTCTATAGAATAAATCAGGGAATTACACTGCCCTCTACCACCATGCAGTTAAATGCAAGATTGGCTTTGCCTTCAGTAATGCTAACATGGCTGCTTCCTCTTTGTTCTCAGAGGCATAACCCAAATCCCACAGCTGAGAAACTTTGCAGCTTTTTTTCTGCTCCATGCTGTACGTAAACAGAACACTTAAAACAGAGGTGGGTAGAAATGTCCCGCAAGCATTCAGAAAAGTAACTCTTTTTCACATCCGAGCACTTTTTACTAGAGAGATTTTCTTTTCAAGCTAATATGCAAATGAGGCAAGGGGGGGAGGGGGCTGCACAGGCAGATTTGACAATGCCTTTAACCCAGCGCTACAGACCTGCGACTGAGGCTGAAGAAGTGAAACGTGCTGGCAGCAGGCACACTCTTCACAATATTTTACTTAGTACTTTGCAGCGTGTTTAAAAAGTGGATTTGCAGAACTGCCAGGCAGTGTCTGTTACTAGAATAATCTCTCTGGATCAACTTTGCCTCTCCCCACACCTTTTGCTGCCTCTCCTCCCCCTAGCCTTATACAGTAGCTATATTTACATGATAAAAAGTGATAAAATAACTTGAAATAATCTATGCTTAACTTTGCTCTGTTACAGCCATTTCCACAGTGTTAAGATCCAGAAAAGAAATACCAAAAACTTTTTATCGATTTAATAGCTTATTTAGATATGTAAAAGAAGTAATTTCAAGATACCCAGTAAATTCCTCTTAAATATATCAGGTAAGACTTCTCTTCAGAACAGGACCCATGGGAGTGAGACTCTGAATCTCAAGTTAATAACAAGTGTGAAAATATGAGCTAGTAGAAACTGCTTGCACACCCTTGCACTGGTACTAGTAAATTCAGTCAGACTACTGAACTGTTTTGAGATGTATGGAATTATACTTGCAACAATTAAGTGAAATACAGGCAAGAGGAGAAAATCAAAGTCTCAAAAGCCTGCATCTCAGGCTTTCTAAAGAGAAGCAATAACAAACTGCAAAGCGTACATAGTAGTTTCAGAATTCTTCTTTAGCCAGTCCTATTTCAAAGGGTTTCTTTAACAAGCTCAAGAGTCATCAAAGCCACCCAGTCATACCCTGCAGCAATTTTAACACATTTCAAAAAGTATTTACTGAAGTCCAATACAAAATACTAAAGTGTTCCTGAAAGTTAGTACTGCAGTGTTCATGCTGAATAAGCAAAACTTGAGGCTACTATGGCTACTCTACAGCTTTTCTTGCTGCAAGATATTAGTAAGCATAAAGAAAATCAACTCCAGGACTGGTAAATTATGCTCCATCTCTGAAGACCACCGGAATCAAGGGATTTAAACTTTTTTTATTTAACACAGGTGAACTCACAGAAAATTATCAGAGTGCATGTCTTGAGAGGTGGGCTGTTTATATGCAAACAAAACCACAAGAAGTTTCTGAAACACAAACAAGGTTTCTAAAGTTTTTGATATTTAAAGGCAAAGGCTACCTGTAGGATCTCATGGTTTGAACCTGCAGATCCTAAGGGAGCATTTCCTGCGAGAACTGCAGAACGTGTAGAGTTCTCCCACAAACTGACATGAAAAGCTAGTCATAAGGCCCACAGAAGCCAATGGAATTTTGTGACTTCTTTAATTAAAGTGTTGCTTGTCATCAGTCTACAGCTCATAATAGACCAGAAGGCCTCCACCCTATACCAATCGGCATGGAAACTGAACTCTGAAAAGGGAGCTAAAGGTGACACTCCCTCGTGCATTTTCGCAAATATGAAATGCATGTAGGTGGCCCCTCAGGCAGCCTTTAAGATACAGAGATCTCAAGCAGCTCTTCAAAACTTCTATCAAAAGTCTGGGCAATTACTACCCAAATAAGACTTGGATTAATGAGGATACTGCTCAGAAGGCTCCTGCACTACAAAAGCTGGTACTTCACTCTTCTCCACATAACCTTGTAAGAAGCCCTCTGCCTTGGAAAATACAGAGCAACTATTGCTACTCGAAATACTGTGCAAGACACTACAGACCGTTTTACCATCCCTTTTACCTTTTAGCACTGGTAGACAGTTTAGCAGTAGTTTTGCTGGATAGTTTGGTGTTCTTCTTCTGCTGAGTGGCAGATGGTTTTCGTTCTTCTTGCTCTTCAGGTTCAGGTGCAGGTGGATCCCTCTGATCGGCATCTGAACTACCACTGCTGGTACTTGGACTTTCATCATCTGACCTCTGCCTATCACTGGACATTGTGGGGCACTTTTAGGGGGAAAGAGAAGAAAAGAGGCAGAGTTAATACAACAGGTAGGACTCTATTGCCATGTCTCAAGTTCCAGACAGCACCTGAATCAGTGACAATTCCATTTCACTAAGAAATTAACCAAAATATACTCCTTTGTCTCCTCCCCAGGGGCTGCAGTTTGACAGCCACAAAGCAATATTTACCCTTCTGAAAATACAGATATTTTCAATTTTTAAACCCACTTACATTTTTTTCATACTTTAAACAATATGCCAATTGTCGACTTTGTTCTAAGGCATGAGACAGATTTAGCAGGGTACTTAAGCAATGCACATTAATAACTTATGACACATTGTAAATAACAGACCTCACTGAAAATGTTTTTTAAAAAGTCACTAATATCCTGTAAATATTTACATTGGAGCAGAGCATTTTATTGGGTCCAAACACCAGATTCCCCCCTCTCCCCCTCTCTCCGACAAAATATATTTGCCAATAACACTTGGGTTGATTTCAGATGGAAATGTACACTTGCTCTGCGCATTTAAAGGGCTAGGCTGGCGGGGGGAACACGACGGGGACGAGGTGGGTTTTTGTTGTCGTTGTTTTTTTAAAAGAGAAAACCCCCAAGATGCATTTAAAGCAACTGGAGCAGCAGCAGCCCCGGTTATTTACATGGCCAGCAGCGAGAACTGCATTCGGCCACCACAGAGCTGCCGGAGGGGGAAGAAGCATAATTCAAACTACACCTTCTGCACAGCTCTCCCCGCCGCCGCTCCCCACGCAGCTTCACCAGGCAGACCGACATTTTTCCGTCGACCGGGGCTGAG
>WBNM01017134.1:0-16518 GCA_013399055.1 Ramphastos sulfuratus | reverse complement strand
CACCGCCGCAGGAACTCCCCGGCAAGCCGGGGTTGGGGGGGGGAGGGGAAAGGAGGCGCTCGCTCCCGCCTGGCTGCCGCCGGAGCGCGCCTCACTCCGGGCCGGGGGGCGCGCAGGCGCTCTCCCGCCGCGGCCGGGGGCGCGCGTGCTCCGGGCTGAGCAAGGACAAAGCGGCAGCGCGGTGGGGGCGGCCTTCGACGGCCGCTGGGCTCGGCCCGGCTTGGCCCGCGGCCTCCCTACGCCGCGGTCGCTGGCCGAGCCCGGCTTCCGTCGGGCTCAAGCCTCCGGCCAACCGACGCCTGCGAGGCTCTGCCAGCAGATTAGTCAGGCTGATACCCACCGACGGCTTGGCTACTCTGGTGGGGGCCAGCGCGGCCTCCTCAGCCGCCCCGGCGTCGTGCCTTACATCTTGCCTTATGCGTTACGCCCAGTGTTGAGGTAGGCACAAACACTATCCACCAGCACAAGAATGGAGCTGTTGGTGGTTACTCACCCCATGATTACCTCCCTCACCTGTACCCCTGCCCACAATGTCCACTCTTGCCTCATGTTCACACGTGGGAGTTGACATAGTGTCTCCGGAGCACAGTGGCAGCCTTGGCTGCCTTGTCCACCATGGACATCTCCTGAGGAGACAGAAATGCAGAGCCAGGGAATGTGAGGGTTGGAAGTGACCTCGAAAGATTGTCTAGTCCAAACACCTTGCCAGAACAGGATCACTTAGAATAGGTCAGACAGGAATGCATTCAGGTGAGTTTTTAATGTCTCCAGGGAAGTGAGACCCCACAACCTCTCTGCCTGTTTCAGTGCTCTGTCACCTCACGGTGAAAAAGTTTTCCCTTACGTTTCTGTGGAAACTCGTACACTCCAGCTTGTGACTGTTGCCCCCTGTCCTATCATTGGACGTCAATGAGAGGAGCCTGGCTCCCCAACACTGTACCTGGCTGCTATTTGACTACCACCTTGCGGCCTCACCAATCCCAATGGACGTATTCAAGATTAAAAACAAAATCAGGTATCTGTGAGCAGCTAATGTGCCAAACCTGAATGTTACAAAGAATGAGGAAAATCAATAGCAGTCATAGGAGATGACACTGGAAGAAGATACAGGATGGAGATTTAGTGCAGTTCTGGTGTGTACTTTTAACAGGTTTTTGTGCTATATGTCTAGAGTTCACCGTGTGATAAAAGCACTCCACCAGCTGAAATAATGTAAATATTCCAAACTTAAGAGTCTGATCATATGGGCAATAAAATCCACTTGTAAAAGATTTATTCTGTCTGTGATGAGGTTGTAGATACCAGGCTTCAGCAGAAAAGAAATTAACAATTACTGTAAATGTTTGTGCAATTTACATGAAATCTCAGGCTAAAGTTGCTGTCCAGCAGGAGGACAGTTTCTTTGAAGGCTTTTACCTCAAGGGCTTTCATTATCAACAGTCTAATGATTTAAAACTACTGCATTTTCTCAGCTTGTGTAGGATCAAGGGGTCAGAAAGCATATATTATGCTCTAGAGAGAAGAAACAGTGTGTCAGGGAATACCTTTCTCTGAGTGGCTGAAGTTAGCTTAGATGAAGTATGTTGAAGATTGCTGAGAGAGTTGAATGATGTGATGTGGAGGAATACTGGAGGTTTGTTTGTTAAAGTAGGCTATAGAGAATTCCCAGATCACCACTACAGGCAATTTGCCCCTGAGGTATGCTGTAGAAAATTCCTAGCATAAACAGTATCCAGCATGATGAGCAATCTGGGCATAATTAGTGAGAGGGAGGCATGGCAATATCAAAAATCTATCAGTCAACACTCGCTGAGAGTCTTTTTTTTTGGGTTTTTTTTTTTTTTTGTCTCCCCTCCCTCCCCTTCCCCCACATTCTGTTAATGATAGTCAAAATGGGGCTTACTAGAACTTTGAAAGTCACGATTAAGTATTTAATTTTAAAATTTTATTTCAGGTGGAAATTTGCACGGATATAAAAATGAAAAAAGGACTAGAAGTGTGTGCATCTACAGAATGAAAGTAAGTAGGTTGGTGAAGGGTTGCACACTGTGTCAGCTACTATGTATTGAGTGCATTCTGAGGCTTTCAGAATGCAAAATTTTAAAAAAAGCAAACAAAACACACCCATTTTACAGAGACTAATTGAAAAGCAAACCTAGATTTTATTTTTTCACAGCCTTCTGTACCATATTAAACCAGATTTACTACAACAATGTGTGGATATAACAGATGTTTATTTGAATGAATATTCGTTCATTTGACATGAGGTCTCAAAGGATGGCATTTTCTTCTTATGAGGTTATGTTTTCCTTGGGTACGTTTGTTACGTTGTCAGCCATAGAAAAAGTACTGCACTGAGAGGTATGGTATGGTTTGAAGGAGCGAGAGAAATACCAATTTTAATAGCCCTTGTTGCAAAGCTACATATCACAATCTCTCTCTTTTCATATCCCTTGTCATTTGACATCAGAGTAGTTTTAACTGATGTACCTATCATGAATGCTTTTTCTCTGCCAGTTTATTGGGTACTTGAACTGTGAAAGTACAGCTGCTATTGTGAAGTGCAGAGCCTTCCTAAGGACCATTCAAACTTATCTGAACGGTCCTGGGCACTCAGGAGTGGGTGAGGCCTGTATTTCCCCTCCCCACCCTCTCACAGTCAGTTTCCTTTGTTGTTTGATTGGGTTTCTTGTTTGTTTTTACTTTTTAGCAAGGTGGTTAATGTTTTGGTTTTTTTCAGAAGCCCGATGACTTTTTGGGTATCTCTGAATCCCTGTTCTGTCAGAACACAGGTATGAAGGATGCAGAGGTTTCACAGCTGCTTCGGGCTGCACAGACATCTGAAAAATATTTTCCAAGTTTAGGAATTCACAGTTCAGTTTCTTCCATGTGATGTGAAATTGTGTGATGGGAAACAACTCAATGCTTGGTACCAGAACTAGGGAGAAAGGTGTTTTTGGCTTCTCAGAAGAAAAATATGAGGAACAGAAAAATGATTGCTTGATCTCCTTGTCCCTACCATTTTAAGAGTGTACTGATGGTAAAATAAGGGCAGCATACATTTTTCACCATTAAGAGCACCTGAATTGAAAATACTGCCTAATGTTTACAGTAGTGTACTCCATCTTCTTTATCACAAAACCATTGTTTCCTGACAGTAAATATATTTCTAACCTAACAATGTATCTTTGTGCTCTATCTGTGTCCCTATACCAGGCTGTACTGTTAAAGTACCTGTTGGAGCTCTACTATAATGCCACAAACTGCAGAATCAGGAAAGGCACAATATGATTTTTGGTTTTTTTTTTTTTAAATAGATGATGTAAAAATTGGATATTTTGTTAGTAATTAGTGTGATAGTACCAACTAGTGCTCCTTGTAATGGACCCTGTACAAATATCCAGTCTGTCTTTTCTCAAGATAATTAACAAGTTTAACAGGGAGAGCTAGAAAAGTAGATTAGGCAAAAGCTTTGGGCCAGGAAGACATGTAGTGACTTACAGAAGCAAGTGTAGGGAGCCTGCTGTGGTCAGTAATTGCTGCTCATCCTGTTGTGCCTTAAAATCGCTACCATAAATAGGAATATTTTTACATTGTGATGCTGTAGGTTCATTTGGGTTTATGAATGAAAAAATGATCCCCTAAAGAACAATGTTTTGGCTATGTTTCAAGTAATTTATATCCTCAAGAATCTACATGAAAAACAGGTAATTTTTTTTGTCCTAAACCAGAAGAGAAGTAAGTGTGGCAGTGGGCAGGAACCAGCCTTTAGGAACACACCTCCCAGTCTCTTTGTCAGCCAATGTTTAGCTCATCTGTTCATTTTATATTTCTACCTTATAAATCCTGGCAGGAGAATATGGTGGAGGAAGGATGGGGAGGGGGTAAGAGATGAAGGCAAGAGCCAGAATGCTGTGGTGCTTCAGTTGTTTTTGTTTGAAGAATGATGTTTTGGAGGATATTGTGGCTCATTGGTACTCCTGAGAATCCTCTAATGCATGCTGTCATTAGGCCAGGAACTCGGGATGCTTAGAGGAGATTTCAGGGGCCTTTACTTTCTCTGGATCCTTGTGTACTGGAAGAAAGCCAACAGGAGAATTTTACTAACTGTATTTTAACATAGGAGTTAGCTAGTTTGCCAGGATTCTTTACACTGTTGTACACTGCTATGTCTACATCCATGGAAAAATACTTAACATACATTAAAGCACTACAGATATATATTAATTTTCATTGTAATGCTATGAAGTAGATAGTAAGTTCTACTGTGTGGTATACATTGTATTTGGCATTGTATTTTAACATTAAAAGACAAAGCAGTCAGTCAGCTACTAGTTTTTAATGGCCAGATTAGCATTAAGCGCTCTGAAAAAGTAACAGGTGAATCCATGCTTTTGAAGCACAAAGTCATGAGGAAGTGTTTTTATTTCAGTGTTCCCACAGAGTCCTTGTCTTCTTTTGTATAAATTCTTTACTTGCATATAGATGCAAGAAAAAAGTCCTAATGACCCCTTTGGAGTTCTAGTAATCATTCATATGAATCCCAGTGTCTGTGCATGTCAAACGACTATCAGCATGTTAAAGAAATCCGTACTGGTTTTGTTGTTGAAAGCAGCTTGTATTAGCCAACTCTTCACTTGAAAAGTTGTAAGAAAAGTGAGAAAAACTAAATAGAGAAAATTCACAGAAACAGAAACATTCCAGTTGGAAAAGACCCCCAGGATTCAGGTGGGATTGGTCTGTGTACTGGACAGCAGTCATTTGTACTTCATAAGCATATTTCACACAGAATCATGGAATGTTAGGAGTTGGAAGGGACGTCAAGAGATTGTCTAGTCCAAACTTCCTGCCATACCAGGATCACCTAGAGTAGGTCATACAGGAACACATCCAGGTGAGTTTTGAATGTCTCTAGGGAAGGAGACTCCACAACCTCTATGGACAGCCTGTCCAGTGCTCTGTGACCCTCACAGTGAAAAAGTTTTTCCTTATGTTCACATGGAACTTCCTTGCTCCAGCCTGTATTCTTTGCTCATTGTCCTATTGTTGGACATCACTGTCCATCACTGTCAGTCCTCCCAACAGTGGCCCTTCACATATTTATAAACATTAATGAGGTTACCCCTCAGTCTCCTCTCCTCCAAGCTAAAGAGACTCATTCCCTCGATAAAACAGCATTATTTCAGTGAGTATTCATCTGCAAGCAATGTCATGAGAGAACTTTTTTCTACCTTGAAATTTAATTGAAAAATCATCTTTGAGATATATATATCAAAGACAATTTTTCATTTTTATATATATATATATATATATATATATATATAAAAGATTATTTTTCATTTATATTTTTATATATATATATATATGGGTAGTTTCATTTTGCTTTAACTCAGACTTACTTTTTAGTATAGCATCATGACATGTTCCACTGAATAGAAGTAGCATAAGGAGACCTACATATATGTTGGAATAACATCTAGGAGGTGATGAATAGCATGTAAGCAGACCAAGACATTATTTAGCATATGAGTTAATAGAATTAGATAATGATTAGACTCCATAATCCTAAAGGTCTTTTGGAACCAAAACCATCCTATGATTTCATGAATGTTTGGCTAGAATAGAATAACGTGCTCTTCCTGGCAGACTTCTGCCTGCAGCAGAATGTGAGAATGACTGGTCTATAAGCAACTTCAGAAAGTCTGTAAAATGATTTCGTGGTGTATATTCAGCAGTATNCAAACGACTATCAGCATGTTAAAGAAATCCGTACTGGTTTTGTTGTTGAAAGCAGCTTGTATTAGCCAACTCTTCACTTGAAAAGTTGTAAGAAAAGTGAGAAAAACTAAATAGAGAAAATTCACAGAAACAGAAACATTCCAGTTGGAAAAGACCCCCAGGATTCAGGTGGGATTGGTCTGTGTACTGGACAGCAGTCATTTGTACTTCATAAGCATATTTCACACAGAATCATGGAATGTTAGGAGTTGGAAGGGACGTCAAGAGATTGTCTAGTCCAAACTTCCTGCCATACCAGGATCACCTAGAGTAGGTCATACAGGAACACATCCAGGTGAGTTTTGAATGTCTCTAGGGAAGGAGACTCCACAACCTCTATGGACAGCCTGTCCAGTGCTCTGTGACCCTCACAGTGAAAAAGTTTTTCCTTATGTTCACATGGAACTTCCTTGCTCCAGCCTGTATTCTTTGCTCATTGTCCTATTGTTGGACATCACTGTCCATCACTGTCAGTCCTCCCAACAGTGGCCCTTCACATATTTATAAACATTAATGAGGTTACCCCTCAGTCTCCTCTCCTCCAAGCTAAAGAGACTCATTCCCTCGATAAAACAGCATTATTTCAGTGAGTATTCATCTGCAAGCAATGTCATGAGAGAACTTTTTTCTACCTTGAAATTTAATTGAAAAATCATCTTTGAGATATATATATCAAAGACAATTTTTCATTTTTATATATATATATATATATATATATATATATATATATAAAAGATTATTTTTCATTTATATTTTTATATATATATATATATGGGTAGTTTCATTTTGCTTTAACTCAGACTTACTTTTTAGTATAGCATCATGACATGTTCCACTGAATAGAAGTAGCATAAGGAGACCTACATATATGTTGGAATAACATCTAGGAGGTGATGAATAGCATGTAAGCAGACCAAGACATTATTTAGCATATGAGTTAATAGAATTAGATAATGATTAGACTCCATAATCCTAAAGGTCTTTTGGAACCAAAACCATCCTATGATTTCATGAATGTTTGGCTAGAATAGAATAACGTGCTCTTCCTGGCAGACTTCTGCCTGCAGCAGAATGTGAGAATGACTGGTCTATAAGCAACTTCAGAAAGTCTGTAAAATGATTTCGTGGTGTATATTCAGCAGTATAGTGTGTAAATCATAGAATCATAGAATTGTTTTGGATGGAAAAGACCTCTTAAGATCCTTGAGTCCAACTGCCAACCTAACACCACCATGATCATTAAACCATGTCCTGAAGTGCCACGTCCACACGTTCGTTAAACACCTTCAGGGATGGTGACTCCACCACTTCTCTGCACAGCCTGTTCCAATACCTGACCACTCTTTCCATAAAGAATTTTTTCCTAATATCCAATCTAAACCTCCCCTGGCTGTTTCCTCTCATCCTATCACTTGGTACTATGGAGAAGAGACCAATCCCCACCTCACTGCAACCTCCTTTCAGGCAGTTGTAGAGAGCAATGAGGTCTCCCCTCATGCTACTCTTTCCCTGACTAAACAATCCCATTCCTTCAGATGCTCCTTGTAAGACTTGTTCTCTAGATCTTTCACCAGCTTTGTTGCCCTTCTCTGATCATGTTCCAGAAATTCAATGTTGTTCTTGTAGTGATAGGCCCCAAACTGAACATAACGTACAAAGTACAGCCTCACCAGTACTGAGTATAGGGACATGATCACGTCCCTAAAATCGTAAATTAGGATGAACTTGGCTTTACAGATAGAAGCCTGGAAGACCAGCATGCTCAGATAACTTTTCAGTGTGAGAATCTGCCCCTTTCCTGCATATGGAATGTAGTAAAATAACACTGTCATTCTTGGTGTGTGATACTCTGCTACAAAAGTAGTAGCTGTTGTAGTGAATAGTGTTGAAGGTTTAGTAAATGCTTCAGTTCCCTGTTACAAATAGAGATTATTCCACTCTTAAACTAGCTATAAGTATATACACAGGCATATATTTTAGTGCTGTTTCTTACTGGAAACTTTGCTCCATAAAACCTTTGATTCCAAAATGTCAAAGTTTGAGTAAAAGCAGAAAGTTAGTAGGCCGGTAAAATAGAGCTAATATCCACATTCAGGCCAGCCAGAAGAAGGCAGGATATTTCAGAAAAAAACATATGGGGCAGACATTTTCAAAAACTCATTGATATGTTTTTGTTTGTGTTTTTAGTCTTGTTTAAAATAAATTAAAGATTTAAAGTTGCATGACTAATTAGTCCATTCTGAGAGTGTTTAAAAAAAAATGGAGAGAAAGAAAGAAAAAAGAGATCCTGGATGGCTCCTTACTGTTTCAGGCTGGCTAACCTATTTCCCTGGGGTTAGGTGAGCAAGATTCCTTTCATCACCATTAGGGCTGGTGACAGTTGTCATGAACATCTTTATCTGGCAGTTTGACACATCAGCACCCAGCAGATTCTTCAAATTCTGGTTTGTGATATCTCATTGAAGGAGAAGGAACTGATCAGCATTTAAAGAAAATTTTATGAATCCCAGAGAGCAGTCACACCCTTTAGTGATGAGTCACAGTGTGTCACATTTGCCTGCCTGGAAAGCCTGTGACACATCTGAAAGCACCTGAATGTAGGTTAAGGCCCATACATATTTCCCATTATCATATCTGTTTTACAATAAAGAAGCAATACCTTTTTTAGCATATAAAGATTGAGATTACCAAAGACTCTGGTGGTGTAGCTTTGTGGCATCATGCCTTTTGACTAGGAGCGTTACTGTCTGCACTTATCCTCTCCCTTCCTGCTGTAGGAGCCCTAACCTCCCACAAAAGGACAGGAAAGGCAGGTCAGGGCCTGATCATGATACACCACTGCTGTTAATAACTGGACAGGGCTGATCTGCCACAGCCTGGACTCCTGAGTTTGCTGGGCAGATTCTGCAATAGGAATATGTGTTAAAACTCTCAGCAGACTTTCTTGTGCCCTGGTCACTGGAAGCTGTTCCTACAGCAGTCACAGCAGAAGCAGACCTGTGTCAGGACTGGATCTCCACAGTGACAGGCACAGCTGAAAGGGGAAGACAACCCTGTATGAAGAGCTTCCAACTATTTGCTCTGGTTCCTTCCATGCTGGAACAGTCACAGGCAGAGAGCCTGAGTGGTGCTGTCTTAAATAACTGTAGCTAAATCCATCTGAGATGAAACTCAGCCCCTGGAAATACAGTGGAAAAATTCGGGCAAGAATGGATTGAATCCTTCAGGGTGGGTGGAGGGTTTATGTTTGTCACTGAGCATCTTGAAAGGTTCCTCTGAAGTACTTAAGTGGTCAAGTGATGCAGACTTGGAAATGAGCAGCTTATAGTGTGACAATCATTTTTATCATCCCCATCTGTGTGATGTTAAGATGTCACTATCTTCAAGCAGCTCTTCTAGTATCTCTAGCCAGAAACTTTGCACAGGGATAAAAAATTATGATTAGCAGGTGTGAGACCAGTCTGATTTTAGTCTTGTCCCATGGTTTCAACAATAAACTCTTCTTTCAGTTTTTGATTCTTTTTGTAATGAGGATTTCCATTTCACACTTTTGAGCAACATCCTCCATCCAAGTGAGAACTGAACCAGGCTCCCTCTGGAGTTCCTCATTACTGCTAGTCTAGCTGTGTAGCAGCTGATGGATGAGTGTCCTTCCTGGACAGCCACATGTGCTGTCTTTACTGCAATCTCAACAGAGAATGAGAGATCAAGGATGTTCTCTGTGCCCCTGCAGAGCACAGCTGCACTGCTGAGTGCAGTTATTTCTCAAGTTGCTTTTGTCTTAAATACCCATTGTGGCATTTCCCTACCTTTATTCACATGTATGTCAACAGACTGACTGTTGTGTGTTTTCCAGTACAGTAGTCCCAGCTGCTACTGGAGCCCTTCTTCACAATGCAATGTGGCACTGCAGTGCGTGCTTCTACTTACAATGTTTAATCAGTATGTAAATTAACCTACTCTATCTCTTCAGGTAGGAGGGTTGTATGACTGCACTTGTATATCACTGAATGTGCTATTCATGAGGATGGCAGAGTGTGGAGGGGCAGGAGGTTGAGGCAAAACTTTGCAATATAGTTATCACAATGAAGGTGTCAGTTAAAGTCTAAGCTTAGAATGTTTTAGTGTTTCCAAGTGGAGTTAAGCTGAAATGATGCTCCTGTGTTCTGCACAGTACTGGAGAGGAAGACAGGGAAGTGCAAGCTCAATTCACATCAGCTGTTCTTGGATGGGTATAACTATAGCATTGCCTATTTATGCTTGAATTTCTAACAGTTATCTTTTACTATGTTCTCACTAATATTTAATGTGAATATTAACATTCTATGTTGTTAAGAGTGCTTTTCGGTTAAATAAAAATAGAGGAGACTGTACTATGCCAGAACAAATAAGAACATGGTGCGAACTTCAAAACAGCAGAAAAAATATGCCAATGAAGCTGCTTCCACTCATCTAACATCAAAAGATTACTTTACTTTGTACTGTATCCATGATCTTGAAAGCTATGAAAAAAATCTCTCAGGAGTATTCTTATTCCTAAGTTACTGAACGTTGTTTTAATTAATTAGCTAAATGGAGATCATCATTCCTAAGGTCTGCTTATTTTTGTTCCTGGTTCAGCTATGTGCGAGAATGAACTTTTGACCTTTATTGTGAGGCTGTTTATGAATTTAAATAGTAATGTTCTTGTTAGTAGACTGCATTAATCCAGTGTAGATATCTGACTTATTGGTATGGTACTTTCCTGTCTCAGACGAAACCAAAATGGCTCCATTAGTCAGAATTGGTTAACCCATAGTCAAAGCATTTTACCACATGCATTTTAACTCTCCAGAGTACATTTTCCCTATTCAATTATCTTTCTTAAACTTAACTTTGAAATAGTGTGATTCTAATATTATTCTGGCTGAAACACTTGTTTGATGCCTCTTTCCATTAAAAAATACAGTGACATTAAAATTCATTTTATCAAATTAATTGCTATTAAACTTTGGTGACATGGGTAAGTGACTCAGAATGTATAAAATCCAGAGGCAAACAAAAATCTAGGATAATTTTTCATAGCTTTCTTGTACTGAAGAATCAGTAAACTCAGTCTTTAGGTTCTCAGAATTTGTGCTGAGGCTCAGGGATAACAGATGATAAGCTGTGATTATACCCTCAGGAAAAAAAAAGAAAGAAAAAAAAAATAAAGAGGAAAATGAGAAATGAGTGGGAGAAAGCATCTATCTGCTACTGTATAGTATTCAGATATGTAGGCCTGCATTAGCATTGTCTTTTACTACACATTGGTGCAAAAACAACCTACAAAGGTGAATTAATGCACCACTCTCTTGAATAATTATAGGTGAATTGATTATATCTGTTTCTTTTTGTGCTTTGTTGAATTTTTACCTCCAAGCTGATCTACAGCTCTTCTTTAGCAAATCCGGATCAGTTGGTGCCAGCTAGCTGAATTCAGTCCACTGGGCTGTTCAAAACAGCAAGGAAATAAGGTATGCTTTACTATTCAGTCACAAATGATAAAATGGTAAGAGTATAATTTTGATGTATTTACCTCCAAGTCAGCTCTCAGATCTGGCTTGAAGAGAAAGAGGATTCCCTGGATTGGTGCTTTTAGGTTTTACATACTGGAGAGGTGCATTTGCTAAGGCACTTGAGTATTTAGATGGACTGTACTGTATCTGGGCATTCCCAAATTGTCTATCCAATCATTCACACAGTTGTCATATCACACAGATAACCACCATGGTGTATGTTTGTCATGTAACAAACTCAGTTGCAAACAGAGATGTGGTCTGAACAATACAAGTTGCTCACCTACTCGGTGATTCTGACCTCAAACTGAAAATCTTTCGGCTCAGGTACTTCAAAGCATCTACTAAAGAATTTTTTTACCTTTTTTTTTTTTTTTTTTTTTTTTTTTTCCCTGAGAATGTGAGGCCTCAAGCAGGTAAAGCCACTCACAAAATAATTATTCCAGTCTTTTCTTCTATTTTCTTAGCATTGTTGTCAGATATAATAGGAATAAAGCAAATCCAATTTGTGACAGAGTTTGCAGGTCGTGTAACTTGCAGATAAACTTGCAGATAAACTCGCACTGAGGTTTTCAGTCTGAAATTTGGCTCTTTGTAGCATCTTGAGGCTGTGGATTAATTTCTCACACTGTCCAAATGCATTGAACTGTGGAAGGACTGTACTGTAAGAAGACATGAACTTACTGGAACAGGTCAGCCACCTTTGGCAGAGAGTAATCATGCAGCAGGCACAGAACTTAATATCTTGGAAAGACATTGTCAGGTTTCTGGGAGAAGGCACTCCCTAGAAATGTACAATGTACTTGCTTGTGATTTTGGATGATGCCTGTCCACCTCTGCTGCAGGATGCTTCAGCACCTGGCAAAGGAGCTGGGAGATAGTCAAGACTATATCCAAAGAAGCAAAGCTGTTTTGTTCAGCACTGCGCTCAAGTCAGACTTTTCCTGACATTTCCACATACAACAGAATTTCCGACAATCAAATATACAGTCTTTCCACCAAAGACTAGAAAGACTATTTTGTCTTCAGGTGTACTGTTCACTAATAGTTGCCCTGCTGCCTGAAACCTAAGAGGTTTGCTTCCCACTGTAGGCTGGCCCTCCATAAAATTTGGATCAATTTCAGAATATCATTATTAAATTTAAAAGATTTGTTTTCCAAGTCATTACATAGAGTAGCTTATTTTCAGACAACGTTCACCCCTGACATCTAATTTATTTTAGAACAATGTTTCTTCTAACCTCATGGGTAATTCTCACAACAGTATAAGATGTAGAAGACTTTTGAACCCCTTGCTGGAACAGTTGAGAATGATCACAACTTTCACAATCGTCAGGTTAAAGTATAAAATGTTATTTTAACCCTGTTATTCCCACCATACACACAGCTTAAAGCAGCAATGAAGAAAATGAAAGCAGGAAAGGTCAGAATGAGGAGTGAGGAAAGAAAATAAGTTAGATAAACCCTGTCTGGGGAAATGAAAGAGCGAATTTAGACTTATGGCCTGTTGTAATATTATTATTAATTCTTGAGAGAAGATCATATACTGTGGGAAAGGGCAGCAGAGATCGACAGATGAGATAGATAGCATTGCTACACTCTGACCTAGCAGTCACCAAACTGTTCTGTGTCTGAGTTTCCTCTTCTGTAAAATGAGGATTATTCTTATGTACATTTCAGGGTCCTCAGAATCATTAATTGTTGCTGCTTGTTGGGGCTTGTTGAGGCCACCAATTGGAAACACAGAATAACCTGTGTCTTCTGGACTGTCTATTCCACTTCTCTATATTCTAGCCAAATGAATTTTTAAAAGTGCAAGGACTGTCAGTTCAGAGTTTCTAGGAAAACAACCAACTTTAAAAGTGAGAAGAAGGAAGGGTTGTTGTAGAACACATCTAATTTTCAAGCAGAGGATTGCTGCTAATTCTCTCTTCTGCCTGATGTGGCATTTATACCCCACTCCCCTTTCTCATCAAGCACACCCAAGCCTCAGACACTGCCCAGGCTCCTCTTGGGACTGTTCTCTGGAAATAAAATTCATATTTTCTTTTGAAGGCAAAATTTATTTAAAAGAGCTAAAATTAGGATGCCAATCTTGCCTCTTCCTTCCGTATAATGTACTTTTCTTATCAGCAAGAAAAGTAGCTGCTGCTATCATAGGGAAGGTCAAACTCAGGCCTTTCTTCTTCTTGAGAAGGTGTGATAGACAAGTAAAGAGCTCTCATGTCTTTAGGAGTAGGTGATGTAATTAAAACTGTAGCCTTTGTTCTGCTCTCTTGATGTCTGCCTTTTCACAGTTGTGCAGGATGTGACTTGCACCAGTGTTATGGTTCTGAAGAGCATTGTGCACATGGGCAGTTATGGAGGAGATTGCCCTCTCATCTTCAGTGTCACCTATCACAGCACTGCTATTAGCAAAGAGAGTATCAGAGCTGATGAAATGGTCTGGCTCTCATTAAGCCTTTGCCAGGAATGGGTTAAAATCACCTAGTTGCATTTCTAGCTTTTAAATTAACATTAACCCCACAATAAGTTGCTAAATAAAACCAGAGACCTTTTCATCCGTAAATAACGTTAATGCTCATCTTAAAATTTTTTCCAATTTTTATAACATTTCCAAACCATTTCCAAACAATTCCATATGGTAACTCATTATTAGTTACTCATTAGCTGTCAACAGAGCTCTGTGGCTTCTCTCACCATGACCTTTTTGCCAAGGCACTCCTGGGGCATGAGTGTTCTTTTACTGAAGTTTATTTTCAAACATCATTCACAGAATCACAGAATGTCAGAGGCTGGAAGGGACCTCAAAAGATCATCCAATCCAATCCCCTTGCCAGAGCAGGATTACCTACACCAGATCACACAGGAATGTGTCCAGGCAGGTTTTGAATACCTCCAGAGAGGGAGACTCCACAATCCCCTGGGCAGCCTGTTCCAGTATTCTGTCACCCTCATAGTGAAAAAATGCCTCCTTATGTTTACATGAAATTTCCTATGCCTCAGCTTCCACCCATTGCCCCTTGTCCTGTCATCAGGCATCACCGAGAAGAGCCTGGCTCCATCCTCCTGGCACTCACCCTTTACATATTTATAAGCATTGATGAGGTCACCTCTCAGTCTCCTCCAAGTTAAAGAGCCCCAGCTCCCTCAGTCTTTCCTCATAAGAGAGATGCTCCATTCCCTTAATCATCTTCATGGCTTTGTGCTGGACTCTCTCAAGCAGTTCTATGTCCCTCTTGAACTGGGAGGCCCAGAACTGGACACAGTACTCCAGATGTGGCCTCACCAGGGCAGAGTAGAGGGCCAGGAGAACCTCTCTCAAACTACTAGCCACAGCCCTTCTAATACACCCTAGAATGGCATTGGCCCTCCTAGCCACAAGACCACACTGCTGGCTCATGGTCAACCTCCCATCGATTAGGACCCCCAGATCCTATTCCCCTTTGCTGCCTTCCAACAGATCAGTCCCCAACCTATACTGATACCTGGGGTTGTTCTTTCCCAGGTGCAAGACTCTATACTTGCCCTGGTNTACTGAAGATGGTAGAGAGTGGTCTAGCAATGACCTGTGCCAGTTCCCTCAGCACCTGTGGGTGCATGCCACCAGGACCCATGGACTTATGGATGTCCAGATTACCCAACTGTTCCTTAACCCAGTCCTCATCAACCAGGGAAGACTCCTTTGTCATGCTTTCCTCTGGTGCCTCAGGTGTCAGTGGCTCCTGAGGACAGTCTCCAGCAGAATAGACAGAGAGAGAGAAGGCATTTAGTAACTCTGCCTTGTTTGTGTCCTCTGTCACCAAGGCACCCTCCTCATTCAGCAGAGGGCCTACATTGCCTCTAACATTAGCTTTCCCTGCAGAGTATTTGAAGAAGCTCTTTTTGGTATCCTTGACCTCCCTTGCAAGGTTGAGTTCCAACAAGGCCTTAGCCTTCTTAATTGCCTCCCTACATCCTCTCACAACAGTCTTATACTCCTCCCAGGTGGCCAGCCCCTCCTTCCATGATCTGTAGACTCTCTTCTTCCACTTAAGTTTGCTTAACAGTTCCTTACTTAACCATGCAGGTCTCCTGGCTCCCCTTCTCGATTTCCCTCTTGCTGGGATGCACTGATCTTGAGCTTGGTAGAAGTCCTTAGATGTTAACCAACTATCATGGGTCCCTCTGTCTTCTAGTATCCCATCCCAGCAATTGCTTGAGAAGGCCAAAGTTTGCCCTTCTGAAATCCAGGGTTGTAGTCCTGCTTGATATCCTGTTCCTACCAGACAAGATGTTGAACTCCACCATCTCATGATCACTAAGGCCAAGGCTGCCCTCAACTTTCACTGCTTCAACCAGACCCTCCTTGTTGGTGAGGGTAATATCCAGCAGTGCTTCCCTCCTAGTTGGCTCCTCCACTGTTTGCATCAAGAAGTTATCATCACTGGAGGAACCTCCTGGACTGTGGCTGGCTGGCTGAGTAGCCCTTCCAGCAAATGTCTGGATAGTTAAAATTCCCCATGAGAACCAGGGTGTGTGATTGCAAAGCTGCCATTAGCTGCCTGTAGAAAGCCTCATCAACTTCTTCATCCTGATCAGGTGGCCTGTAATAAACGTGCACAACTCTATCACCCATGCTAGCCTGTCCCTTAATTCACACTCACAAGCTCTCAACTTGGCCCTTGTCCATCCCTGAACAGAAATGAAGGCATTCTAGTTGCTCCCTTATGTAAAGAGCAACTCCACCACCTCCCCTTGATGACCTGTCTTTCCTAAAAAGGACAGCAATCCATGACCACCTTCCAATTATGTGAGCTGTCCCACTGTGTCTCTGTAATTGCCACCAGGTCATAGTCCTGTGACCGCACATGAATTTCTGACTCCTTCTCTTTATTCTCTATGCTGCATGCATTGGTGTATAAACATTTCAGGGATGGAGTTGAGTACATAGTTTTCATCCATGAAGGAGGATAGACCCTCTGGTTATCTAAAATGACAACACCCTCCTCCTCAAGTGTTGGGCTATTACACACAGGGCTCTTGGTGGCAAGGCCAGCTACATCCCCGTGCCCTGTCATAGCTAGTTTAAAGCCTTGTCAGTGAGTCCAGCCAACTCATGTGCAAGGATTCTTTTCCACTTATGGGACAGATGAGCTCCATCCATTGCCACTAGATCCAATGCCGAGAAAACTTCCCTGTGGTCAAAACCCCCAAAGTTCTG
>WBNM01017133.1:105427-116711 GCA_013399055.1 Ramphastos sulfuratus | reverse complement strand
ACTATTCTATGATTCTATGAATACAGAATCTTTCTCTGAATATTCCTTGGTAAGGACTAACACACCTGCCATTATAATAGATCCAGAAGAAAATCAGTGTGGAGTCTAGCAGGACTAGAGTAAGAACAGGAAAATTAATAAATACAGAAAATTTCAAAGAGAAGACAGAACTCTGAGTAGACACTGAAAAACTAGTCAAACTCATTTTTTAGTTTCACTAATAACCTTCGAAAGGAAAATGCAAAGGTATTTCACTTAGTGATGCAAAACTGGCAGCACTATGAGCATGAGAAAGATCAGACTCTTATAATGGAAGTACTCCATGACATTAAGGAATGGAATCACAGAAATGTGGATGAAATTTAACTGCAGAAAGTAAAGGTCATTCATGCAGGGACTAATAATGAGAATTTCTTCTATAATGCAGGAGCTTCTCAGTTGGAAACAATAAAAAGGGAAAAGCAACTGGATCTATTAATCAGTTACAGAATGTCTAAGCCACCAACATCATGCAACCATGAAAAAGTGAATGTGATTCTAGATTATATATCAAGTTACAGGCTGTTCATCAAAGAACCATGGTGACCTTCCTATAGTCTTGATACTAGCACACTAACAAGCAGTAGATTAAAGAGCAGATACAATAATTTTCTCAATTAAATAACCAATGGACTCATATTCTGAAAAATAGTTTTAAAAAAAGCTGGAAGTTTAGCAAAAGAAGCATAGAATTGTTTATTGCTATTGTTAATGCACTAAAGCCTGATATCAAAGCCAGGGGCTGGTCCCCATTATTCTGGTGTAATGCAATTGCACAAAATAACACAGATTCAGCCCCAAGACAACTTACAATTAAAGATTTAATCATGCAAATACATCAATAAATAATTACATATTGACACACTTCTAATATTTCATATTCCATAATTTTCATAACTATTCATTTCGTAATCTGAGAAGGACATGTAGAATAGGAATGTGAATTGATAATGGCATGTTCCAATCCACATTCTGAATGAAATACACAATTATGGAAATGGGTTAATAAGGAGATGGAACAAACATGATGCTGGTTTTCATGTAAGATGATCAGAGGGCTGGAGCAGCTCTGCTATGAGGACAGGCTGAGAGAGTTGGGGCTCTGCAGCCTGGAGAAGAGAAGGCTTTGAGGAGACCTTAGAGTAGCCTTCCAGTATCTGAAGGGGGCCTACAGGAAGGCTGGGGAGGGACTATTTACAAGGTCTTGCAATGACAAGACAAGGGGCAATGGGTTTAAACTGGCAGAGGGGAGATTTAAACTGTATGCTAGGAGGAAGTTCTTTGCAGTGAGGGCGGTGAGACACTGGAACAGGTTGCCCAGGGAGGCTGTGGCTGCTCCCTCCCTGGAGGTGTTCAAGGCCAGGTTGGATGAGGCCTTGAGTGACCTGTACTAGTGGGAGGTGTCCCTGCCTATGGCAGGGGCTTGGAACTAGATGATCTTTGAGGTCCCTTCCAACTTTACTATTCTATGATTCTATGATTCTATTATATCAATACAAAATCAATGTTTTTTTGCTAAGGGCCACTAGGACACAGAGGAATGAACATATGATGTAAAATAGGAATATGGGGAAAACTAGTTATAAGAAAAAAGTATTCTACCATTAGAATAGTTAAACCCTGAACAGAGGCTCTGAAATGCTGTGGAGTCTCCATTCTTAGAGATATACAAAAGCTTACTGAAAATGAGCCTAAGGAACCTTATCTTATTTGAGCAGGGGGTTGGATTAGATGACCTCTGGAGATTCCTTCCAACTTATGTGATTCTATGGTTCAATGACTTAATTTTCTTCTTTGATGTGTAGTCTGATAGGTTTTACTGGAAGGGGAAAACTACAGCAGTGCAATACCTCAACTTTAGCAAAGCTCTTGTCGTGCCACTAACCATCTATTAAAGTTTAGATTTTGATTAAAATACTGAGTGGTAGAATTGATGGAAATAGTGAGTTAAAATATAATCATCCAAGGGTAGAAATCAGAGGAAGAGAACATGCTAAGTCAAGACAGTTACTTGTCTGTCACAAACCTGTTAGATTTTAGTAATTTCTGTAAGACTGTTAAGAAAGGAAATATTTTGAATTGTTATGCATGTTAGAGCTAACAAGAAGACACTTGGAGCTCTAAAAAGTTCTTGTCCATGGAGCCATCATGAGGCAATCATGGAAAAAGCCTCTGTTGTGTCTTGCAGTTTAAGAGTATTCAGTATGTGTGGAGTTTGTTAATGTGCACAGCAGGAAAAATGTATATTCAAATGCCATTTGAGTAGCCACCATATGCTTCCACAAAAAGATGTAAGACACCTTTCTTTTGTCTGCTTCCAAAACTATTACAGAAGCATTATTCTTAACATAGCAGTGTTGAGACTACATTCTCAAAATGCCTTATTTGATTCTTCTTGCACTGTAGTATTGTTTCTATAACACTGAACAATTGTTTATTACATAAATATTCTTATAAGTCTTCTTGTTATAAGACATAGGAGATGGGAAATGGCAGAGGCATATCTGAATATGTCTTATTCATGGGTTTTTGTAATGGCTTCTGGAGGATGTCAGCATTCAACACAAACTAAGGCAGTTCTTAAGAAGTTCAAATTTCTTCTGGTAACCAGGTGGCACTCCTGTTAGTCCCAGACTCTACTTCCTAGTCCCTTTCTGTTTAACTTACCTCAGGTATTTCTCAGGCAGACATGAAAATCAGCCTGTCACACCCGACCATGGGCATGCTTTTGTGATTAGCATCCCATGACACGTGTCTCCTACAGCTTTTAGCAACAAGGAGCTGTCAGCAACTCATTGTCAACAAGAGCCATGCTAAAATACAGAGCCACAACTCAAAAGCAATTATGTATCCCATGTTTTTTGAAAAGTGATTGTAATGCCTTCCATGTAAAATTACTTTTCATTACTTTTCATGCAGCCCTCTTATCACCAAGAGACTTTTCAGGTGCTGCAAAATCCCCCCAAAAAATAGCCAATGTCTATAAACCATAATTTTTGCTCCTAACAGCAACATTTGTCATAGAGCAATAGCTTGACATCCAGTCACTTTGATGTTTCAAGAACTGAACAGAAGGATTCAACTGCCTCCTGCTCAAGAAGCTTCCTGTGGTAGGTGCTGCTTTGTCTGTATGTTCACAGTCCTGCTTAGCCAGTTTGAAGTGCAATCTTAGCACATTTTGTGGGGAGGTTTAGAGACTGCAGGTGTGGCAGAGGGGAGTCAGGGTTAGGCTGGAGCCTGCAGTGCCACCTGAGCCTGAGCAACGGTCTTGAGGGGTCAGGAGCAGGCAAGGTTTACAGCAAGCAGAAGGCATTTTCCTCAGGATGCAGAGGCTCCAAATTTGCTTCCACTTGGAAGAGTAGGAGACAGGAACATGGTGAGAATGGAGAGAGCTGTAAAAAATGTTACAGAATTATCATTAGTTCTACTCTAGTTGCTTTGGTTATTCTCAAATTAAGTA
Source organism: Ramphastos sulfuratus (assembly GCA_013399055.1). Taxonomy (NCBI): domain Eukaryota; kingdom Metazoa; phylum Chordata; class Aves; order Piciformes; family Ramphastidae; genus Ramphastos; species Ramphastos sulfuratus. The sequence goes on along the minus strand of WBNM01017133.1, from coordinate 113,212 downwards.
TACACACATATACTGTTTTTTATTTGAAATCAGATGTTTTGAGTTAAAAGGCCTTTTGATATTTTGAGATACTTGGGGGAATAAGAAGTTCTAGGAGGATACGCTCCAGAGTTCTGCCTGACTCATGGTCCTGTCACAATCACAGAGAAATGGTAGAATTTTAAAGAATGAAGCATATAATTAAAAGTGCCATCAACATCTTTATCTTCTTAGTACTTTGAATAGGATTTGATACTACTGAGGAAAATGAAAACACTGGAAGAACTTTTCACTGTCAGGTTGTAAAACCTTGACTTTGTTGAGATTATTAATGTGAGATAAATTATTTTAGCCCAATTTTCCAAATTAATAAATGACTTAGAGATTAGAAGTTGTGCTTCAAAACACTTTAGCACTTTCCTACTCTTGACCATCAAATTGTTTTCCATCATTTTTACTAATTCCTATATGGCATCTGCTCTTCTATTTCAGACAGTCCTTTCAACCTTCTCTCTACCTTTTCTCTCATGAGTTCAGCATATCCTTCCATCCTCTGTACTCTACTCTGCCAGAGCTCCCTTTTCCTGTCAACAACCACAAGTGCTTGAACGCTCCACTTCTGTGCTTGCCTTGTTTCTCCCCCATTCACTTCACCTAGGACTCTCTGTATAAAGGTGTGACTGTACTAAAAAAAAATATAACAATAATAAAAAAGACAGCAGCATGAACTCTGTCCTGATTTCCTTCCTTTCTTTTTTTTATATTTTTACCTAAATCCTTGGTGATGCTTCAAAATTGACACTCATTTTGAAACTCTCCCGTTAGTAGTCAGGTAGAAAAAAAGGAAGCCATCATATTGCCAGACCTCTATATTCCTCAGTCAACAATATTCTTCACTGGCTTGAATACATGTGTGAGTCTTTACCAGATGGGGTCAAAATAATATTTATGTTTCTTTACAGAATTAATTTTTTTTTTAAATCAAAACCAAATCCAAAACAAACAAACAAAACCCCTCAACAACCTAAATTTGTTTCAGTTTACTCCAAAACTTTCTGTTAAAATCTGATTTTCCCTCTTTTCTTTTTTTCTGTCTCCATTTTCTTAGGAAATTTTAGCATTCCTTTAAGACATGAGATGTTATAAAAATGTTACCATTTTTATGTGTAAAGATGTGAGATGTTATAAAAATGTTACCATTTTTAATTTGGTTTTGGCATTTATTTATACATAATCCCCTGCTTACAAAGAATACTTCCAAATCTGTTCAGTGTAACTCTTGGGAAGCACCACAGCAGATGAAGTTTAAAGGTTTGAGAGCATGGAGTATTTCCTTACACAACTTCAGGCCATCCTGATTCCTGACCTGTGAGATCCAGTCATCCAACTCCCTAGCACAAGCCCATATATTTTAGGGCTACCATTACAGGAAATACAGTCCTGTAGCCTGTACTACCAAACTCCACTGTGGCTCCTATTCTAGGGATTGGAGAAGTTAATTCACAATCCTTTCTCTTTTTCCTGTGCCCTCACTTCAGTGTNCCAGAACTGCACACAGTGAAAAAAAGCTCTTTTCCATCACTGATACTACAGCCTGAAGCCCTGCTGGGCAGTCACCACTGGTCATGGACAATAAAGGACAAGCAACACATGGAAATTACCAAAACCATGTGTCCTGCCATTTACATGACTGAAATTGATTTCTGTTACAGTGTTATAATGAATTTTGAATATGTGATATGCTGTTTTACACATGGAAACTTATTTAAACTGTTGTCTTAAACTGGATGAGCTTTTTTATTGTCTCCCTTTATAGAGTATTTTTGCAGTTCTAATTTCTTTTCATGTTAATTTTAACCTCTTTCAGTTTATATACACAGCTTTCACTTTATGAAGTAGTCTGAACTGAAATCTGAATCTGAAGTTAACAAACTTCTTTGCTAATTTATAATGACAATACATAATTGAGTAAATTCTGAAGAATTTGTTCCCTTTCCTGGCAGAATTTCATCCAATCAATATAATTAGCATCTAATGTTTTAGAAGTGAAGCTTATCTCTTGTAACCTGGCCATTTGCTGATTGTGCAGTAGTGTTACTTTCAATTTTGTTTAACTACTAATTTCTGTGTTCTTATTATTCCATTTTCCTTTATGCAGCTTTGAAACTATTTCATCATTCTGCTGCTCAAAGGCCCATTGTTTGAATCATAGAATCATAGAATGGTAAGCTTGGAAGGGACTTCAAGGATCATCTAGTTCCAAACCCCTGCCATAGGCAGGGACACCTCCCACTAGTACAGGTCACTCAAGGCCTCTTCCAACCTGGCCTTGAACACATCCAGAGAGGGACCAGCCACAACCTCCCTGGGCAACCTGGTCCATTGTCTCACCAACCTCACTGGAAAGAACTTCCTCCTAACATCCAGTCTAAATCTTCCCTCTGCCAGTTTAAACCCATTGCCCCTTGTCCTGTCATTACAAGACCTTGTAAATAGTCCCTCCCCAGCCTTCCTGTAGGCCCCCTTCAGATACTGGAAGGCTACTAGAAGGTCCCCTCGAAGCCTTCTCTTCTCCAGGCTGCAGAGCCCCAACTCTCATAGCAGAGCTGCTGCAGCCCTCTGATCATCTTCTTGGCCCTCCTCTGGACCCACTCCAACAGTTCCATGTCCTTCCTGTGCTGGGGGCTTCAGAACTGGTAACTTCAGAACTGTGGTAAGTGGTAATGGGTTGGACTTGATGATCTTTGAGATCTCTTCCAACCTTGCTTATACTGTGATACTGTAACTGCACACAGTACTCCAGGTGGGGTCTGACAAGAATAGTTTCTTTCAAAATAAATTAGCTTTTTGTTTTATTTTGTTTTGGTTTTGGTTTTGGGTTTTTTTTTTTTACTGGAAGAGGCTCAGATTTACAGAGCTAGCTGGTTCTTCCTCAGAGACTGAACATTTCATTGGTGCTCTCATTTTGTTTGGTTTTAAAGCTATTCTGTCAGCTTTCACTTTGCAGTAGACTGATTTGGTCCAGGAGTTAATTGCATGTTCATTACCCTGGTTTAACAAGCCTAAAGTATCAATAAATCATTTCTGTAATGGCTGTACTTTTCCTGCCTCTTTATTGACACACTGCACCTGAACTGGCAAACAGGCTGAAAATCATCTCTTTCTTCCAACATAAAAAGTCTAAAAAAATAAATAAATAAACAAAAAACCACCCCAGTAATATACAGCAATACATAAAAACATATTAACCAGGTTACTTCCACTTTGCTATTCTTATCTCTTTCGAAAGATTCACACATAGGAAGACATTTCACACAGGGGATGCAGTTTTAATCTGTTATGAAGTCTGACTAATAGACAAGTCCAGCTAAAGATCCCTAATTAAACTTCTCTAATTAACCTGGAAATTCCTCTGAAGGTACAAATTCTTTCTCTTTTACCTTTCTTCTCCCTTCAGCCCCCAAATCTTTGTCTTTACATGTACCTAGTGAACACATACTGAATCCACTCAATACATAGACTAAGCTTTTTTTCCCACTGGCAATCCAGAGCAAAAGTTTTACCTAGGTGCTGTCTGCATTGAGTGACACTGCTGAGAATAAATTACCTGCTGCAATGCACCTCTCCAGTGAACCCAGACTTCAATGCAATATATCAAGATTGGCTACAATCAGTAGATCAGTAGTACCTGCAAGCCACATTTACTGTGAAGTTTTAATCACTCCTTCTTTGTTGCTAAAAAAAAGGGAATAAGCTGACACAAGTAATTTTATACTTTTCATAAGGATCTGTAAATCTGGCCACGCATAATTCTTCTCAAACTTAAATTAGTGTGGTTGAGAGGAAAAAAAGACCATCAAAAAAGTAAATTAGCTACATGTTATTAATTATGCATATATGTGTGTGACTTTAATTGCTGGATTTGAAAAATCAGCTTTGGGAAACATGAGAACTTCTATGCATTTGAAGGAAACAAGACTTTTGAGGATTATTTTTCAAAATAAAAGGTTAAAAATGTGAATTAACAATGAATTTTCCTTAAGTTATTAAAACTTAAGCTCTATCTTGAGGTCACTGGACGTTTTCTCTTTATTGTCAGTTAGGTCTTTGAAGGAGGAAATTTAATGAACTTCCACTTAGTACTTTTTCCATTGTAAGAAAGAGTGGCAATTTGTAGGTGGTGCCAGGGAGAAAATAAATTTTGTGACCATGATCAGTATACATGCATATGGCAAGCTCTTGGTGCCTACTTTGTGGATATTTGAACACATGAGCCTGTGGGTATACATGCTGAATTTTCAAACACAAGTCAAAAGTGATTCCTTTCCTTGCTCATTATTTCGTGTCTGACTGAATAATGTTTTTGAGATTTTTTTGTTACTGAGGACAAACCTGTAAAGCTGTTAAATCAAGGATCATTTCTTATCTTAGGCAAGAAGAGAGGAACGTATTTTCCACCTCATAGATTCAAACAGTCCATGTGGTTAGTGGCTTTTAATATGTAATGAATAGATGCAAATCTGATGGCAAGAATGGGAAGTAATAATATGTCTAATAAAGTAGAAATTTTCCAACATACAAACAGAGGCATGTGATACTTTTAGTCAAAGGCCATTTTTAGTGCAGCTAGCACTGCATTAGAAATATTAGAAATTATTAGGGAAACATTAGAAAATACTTCCCTCAAGTGCTTGAATTTAGCAGCTTATTATAATCTTTGCATGAAAAATCAATTCAATTTCCAAGCACAGCATATAGGAAATGCAAGTTATAACAATCACTTGTCAAAAGTAGTAAAACAGAGCCATATCTAATATTAGTTTTTGGACCACATTAAGCATTTAATTTTAGTTGGTGTCTTTCTAACCCAGTAATATTATTCATGCTATATACTCTACGTGCAAAGTGAAACCACACATATCCAATTCTTTTAAACCAGACTAAGGGAAAGAGAAACAGGATGAATAAGGACAAAACATTCAACAAGGTTCAAGAATAGGTTTCTCCATTGGCCTTGCTGGAGTGCAATTCATGAGACACTTAAAAAGTTAGGTATCTAGTTATGGGTCTGTCAAGGTCCAGAGAACAGAGATTAACAATATCTCTGTCCAGAGGTGTAAGATTTGTTCTTCTAGATTTCCGTGTTGTGAAATTAAGGTGCAAACGAGACCAGATGTCACCACTAAACTATTTATTAAAGGGTAAGGTTGAACAAACAGAGGGAGAGAGAGGGAAGAGGGGAGAGAGGGAGAGGGAACAACAGAGAAAAAGAGAAGAGCAGGGAAGGAAAAGAGCAGGGATTATATTACCATCAGCCGCAGATGGGGGAGGGGGAAAGAGAAAGAGACATGTGCCTGGCCCAAGGATGTCCTTCTGTGGAGTTGTTCTGCAGGAGTTGTTCCTCAGATTCTTCTGGTGGAGGTGCCCTGGTGGTGGTGCCCTGGTGGAGGTGCTCTTGTTTGCAGGCATTGCTCATGTCTTTTTATACAATTTTTTAGACTGTTGTCCAGGTGCAGCTCCCCGGGAAATCTTCCTGTGTATTCTCATGCATTTGCAGGGGTCCAGCAGTGGCACCGGGGAGGGTCTCCACCCCCTCCCTGCTTAACCTGTCCATACCCCAAATACACAGAAGCCTTTTCTCTTCCAGGCAGCTGGTGTAAGGTGTCCACATCCTGGGCATTCAAGCCGGACTGGAATCAGGGAAGTCCACAAAGACACTCTGTTGATTTGCATCCCTGAGCTTTCGGCCAGGAACCTGGGCTAAGCCAGGGAAGGTAACAAAGGCAATCTTTATCTTTGTTGGTTTGAACAAGGGAGAGACAATTTAAACTCTCACATGGTCTAAGATCACTGTACAGTCTATGTAAAGTCTTAGGAGCTTCCTGAAAGCAGGACATCCCATCCAAGCGTTTTAAAATAGGAAGTATTAAATGGTCATCTCTTTCCAAATGGCAGGAATTAGCTTATCCCTACACCAGATGCATTACACCAACATATTTTTCAAACTTAGATGCATGCTCAAATTCATAAACTGGGATGAATGTGGCAATGCTCTTTAAAACATTTTTATGGTATATATGACAAAATTACTTGAATATGCATTGTAAGAATGCAGATTTAAATATAACTGTAGGAGGTCAGAAGAATAAGAAAGGGGAAAATTAACCACAAGAAGCAATTTTTTTTATAAACATTTCAGAGCGATTAAAATGTGATGACAGACAAAATCCTACTATCATACAGAGACAAGTTTCTGAGCTTGTTTTATCCTTCTGAGGAAACAGCACATCAGCATAACATTTAATAGCTGTTCCCAAGTAGTGAAAAGACTGCTGCTGAGAAGTTGTACAGATTGGTGGAAGGAAACAGAGATGAGGATGTAGAAAACTGCATCCATTTGCATCACTGTTTGGATTATCTCAGAATATAATGGTTTATTCAGATTAAAGAAGAGTTTTAAAGTCTTTTTACTCCTAAACTCAGTTTTATTGCTGTTTTATTAAGATTAATTTATCATAGAATCATAAAATGGTAAGGTTGGAAGGGACCTCAAGGATCATCTAGTTCCAACCTCCTGTCATAGGCAGGGACCCCTCCCACTAGTACAGCTCACTCAAGGACTCATCCAACCTGGCCTTGGGCAGCCCCAGGGAGGGACCAGCCACAACCTCCCTGGGCAACCTGTGCCAGTGTCTCACCACCCTCACTGGAAAGAACTTCCTCCTAACATCCAGTCTAAATCTCCCCTCTGCCAGTTTAATCCCATTGCCCCTTGTCCTGTCATTGCAAGACCTGTTATTATTTTATGTTTTCATTTAAGAAGGTTGTCCAGTTACTATTTACATAACTGTGATAGGCTTGGTATCCAGGAGGTAAATGTTGATCTAGCTAGAAATACTGGGTAGACATCATCAAAGCACATAGCATGGAGGTCTCCATCCTGGTGAAAGGGCAGGGTGTTTTCTTACCTTTCTTACCATGCTTTCAAGGCATGAGATATTGTGCCTAAGAATACATATTCCAAGAGTGGATGGAAGAACAATTAGTTCTGCAAAAACTACATGAATGTATACTGGTGATCTTTGTGAGGTAAGAACAAATTTGCATTGGTGGAGTTCAACTTTTATCAGAATAATAATGCCACAAGTCACCCTTACAACTATTCACCTTTCAAGCAAAAGATGAGATGATCATGTGTCAAGATTTTTAAAAGTAGAGTATCAGCCATACACCTAAGAAGATGAATGGGACCATTTGAAGTTAAAAAATCACTGTCTTTTTGATTTGTGGATATTTCTGTGGAATGCAAACAACAAGCTGATTTTTTTCAGAGAAATTCCTTATTGAACTCATAAANTCCTGGTGCTGGGAGTTAAGGAGAAGCTGCCCATTTTTGCCATCTTCCTTTTTTTTTTTTTTTTTTAATAGAAACCACTATAGGAAGGGAAGTAAGTTGCAATTTCATAGATTCATTTTCTCTTTTCATTCTTCTGCACAGATTCATCTCTTGTACTTTATAATATTAATGACTGGTACATTTTGAGAAAGTATCAGTCTGCCTAATTTACACATGCAGCAGAAACTTCCTCTAGAAGCCTTCAAAAATACCTACTAGGCACCATTTTCTATGTACAGATGCCAGGAACTGCTTTTGTACTGCTAGAAAAACAGTTGTGAGAAAAGGTACATGTAAAATAGATCTCACTCTTGGCTATCAAGAAAACCATGTTTCCTTTTAAAATATAAAAATGTAGAAAATAAAACCCAAAACAAAGCAAACAAAATAAATTCCCCCCCCCCCCCCCC
>WBNM01017133.1:75916-105414 GCA_013399055.1 Ramphastos sulfuratus | reverse complement strand
CCCCCCCCCCCAAAAAAAAAAACCAACTACTATACCAGTTTATTAAATACAACATTTTAAAATAATGGACTATACAGCACAACTGTCTGACTGTGGTGATTGGCTTGAGGAGACTGAACACAGGAACAGGCTGCACAAAGATGTTGTAGAGTGTGCATCCCTGACCATATTAAAAACCTGGGTGCACATGGTCCTGTGTAGCTTTCTATAGATTCTATCCATTTAGTGCAGGGTAGTTGGATTAAATGAAGCCCAAAGGCACCTTCCAAAGACAGCTGTTCTGTGATTCTGTGATTTGGTACTCTTCCTGGGCCACCTGACTGTGCTTCCTCCTGTATGCATTCTTTTCATGCCTGAGTTTAATCAGGAGCTCCTTGTTTATCTGTGCAGCCTTCTGTCACCATGGCTTAATTTTCTACTCAGTGGGATGAACTGTTCCTGAAGGAGGTAGTATTTGAAACTAACGAGCAATCCCAGATCCCTTCTCTCTCCAGGATTCTTTCCTATGGGATTCTTGAAAACAGGTCTCTGAACAAGTCAGTGTTCATTTTTTTGAAGATCAGAATCCTGCTGTTTGATTTGATCTACCTTTAAAAAATCCCAAAGTTCACCATCTCATGGCTACTGCAGCCAACATTCACAATTCATTCTTCCTTTTTTTTGTAAGGATCAGATCTACCAGAGCTTGTCCTTTCATCAATGTCACTGTCACCCATGTTGTGAATTTATCAGACCAAGGCACTCCAGAACCCTGCTGGATTGCTCATGGTCTGCACTGCTGGCCTTCCAGCAGATACTGGATATTTTATGGTACATTTCCTATAAAACAGAGCAAATGGAATCGTGTCATTTGCCCTGTGGTTTGTGTCGTTTGTTTTTATAAGAATGCGTGCCTGGATAATAGAGAGGGTATTGCTTTTTTATAGCCACCATTTCACACAATGCTGTTATCTTATATATTACAGTGGGGCTATTTTTGCAGTCTTACAGGTTTTTTATATCTCTGTGTCACTAATTTTAGAATATTTTTTTTTTCTGCAGACAAAGAAGTGAATCGCTTCCATTTAAAATCATATTCTCTCACAAAGTTACTTAAGAGGAAATGATAAGATTAACAAAATAAAGCTTAGTTTGAACCTGAATGTTAACTGCACACTTGACTTTTTGCTGTATGAATAATTTAAGAACAAAAGAGGGCCACGAAGATGATCAGAGGGCTGGAGCAGCTCTCCTATGAGGACAGGCTACAAGAGTTGGGGATTTTCAGCCTGGAGAAGAGAAGGCTTCGAGGAGACCTTCTAGTAGCCTTCCAGTATCTGAAGGGAGCCTGCAGGAAGGCTGGGGAGGGACTATTTACAAGGTCTTGCAATGACAGGACAAGGGGCAATGGGTTTAAACTGGCAGAGGGAAGATTTAAACTGGATGTTAGGAGGAAGTTTTTCCAGTGAGGGTGATGAGGCACTGGAACAGGTTGCCCAGGGAGGCTGTGGCTGCTCCCTCCCTGGAGGCATTAGAGACCAGGTTGGACGAGGCCTTGAGTAACCTGTACTAGTGGGAGGGGTCCCTGCCTATGGCAGGGGCTTGGAACTAGATGATCTTTGAGGTCTCCTTCCAATCTTACCATTCTATGATTCTATGATTCTATGAAATATAGTGTGATGGATACCACACAGTAAAGATATGTTTAATGGCTGCTTCTGACAATTTAATCATAAATCAAATTTGGGTCGGTTGAGGAGTTCTTCTTTAATATCTCTTTTTAAAAAGACAGTGACCTCAAGGAGTAAACTTGCTACCTGTTCAAGTTAAAAAGAAGAAAAAAATCAGCTTCACAGTACATTTAACACTTAATAATGGAACTAAACACTGGGAAATTTCACAGACTTTGAGAGTTCTAGGAAACTAAACTAAGAAATAAATTAAATCCAGAGAAGACTCAAAGATCAGAATGAAATTTATCAGTCTCTGACATAAATTTTTCCTCATCAAAAAACAAAACATGGGCAAATGTAAATGAGCAGTTGAATGCAAATGTCCTTAGGAGTATAAGAGAATATTACCTCTTGTGCAGGTGAAGATTAACCTAATTAGTGAATCCTCCTGACCTGAGTGAGATGTCATGCAGAATAAACAATTGCTGGGCATATATAGATATAATGAGATCCTTGATCTATTTGTTTGTGGAAAAAACAAACAAACAAAAAAACCCCAAAAAACACCATTCAAACTAGTTTGTGCATATCTGTACATCAGGCATGCTTTTATCATGTTCTACATGACTAAATAACAGATGATAATCTTGACAGTGAAGGTATCATGCTCATTATTTTACAGTGTCTCAGCTAAATAAACATGATTCCTAGTAAACACTGTTGCCCCATGCCTTCTAGAGACACAGGTAGACATGTATAAGCAGTACTCCATTTACCTTTTCAAAGACTTTTTGCAGCTTTAAGAGCTACTGACAGTTGATTGTAATGAAAGTCTAAATCACAGGGGGAAAAAAAACCCAACAAAACCAAACCCAAACTAAACACCCCATTCCCCTCAACAACATCGAAAAAAAACCCCAAACCAAACATTGTTTAGAATGGAAATATTGATGATAACAATAACTTGATAGCTTTAGTCAGATACTCAGGACATTTTGGTCTTCAGACTTAATGAGAGACTTCATAAGTGATAGATACCTCTGTATGCAAGCATATTTGGAAGCAGGGAGGCATACTGTGCTGTTACTTATTCAGAAATTTGGAAGCTTCTGGAAGAAATGGCTTGGAGAGGCTGGAGGATTTGTTCCTCACAGATTTCTAATCGTGCTGAATGCATGAGATGGAGCTGAGGACTGGACAGATAAACAGAGCTGGTGTCAGGGGTGTGTTAACTACATTGCAAGACCACCTCTGCTGTTGATATACCATACAGGTGTAGAATCTAGACTACATTTTGTCCATCAGCTTCTCATCTAGGGTAGCTATTCCATGGGAATTTTGACTTCCAGTACTTTAGACATCTAGGACAAACTGTCAGTAAGTCTATGCTGCCAACAGAGAGGATCTGGAAAATTTCTCAAAAGGGTTCTCAATTCAGAAAGAATTTCTACTCCAGAAACATAAATTTTAGTTGAGATAATATCAGTTCTGTGATCTAGGAGGGAAATAATCACACAAGCAAAGGAAGGCAAAATTGAGGCTGTGTACTATCTTCTCTAACATCAAGAATCCAAATTGTAAATGTAACGGAACTTTACATCTCTCATACACACAAGTTACAGAACAACTCCTGAGAAAGAGCAATGGACTATAGCATACTAATAGGAAACTTGACCTTGACTATCATCTGTTGTGAGCAAGAAGGACAAACAACTGAACAAAGCTGTAATCTAATGTGACTGTTGCAGTATTTAGCTAGAATTGATTTCAATGACAAAGTATTCTTGCATATGAGTAACAGCTAAAATTACTCTTACAGCATTTGTAAGATACAACCTAATTGAGCAGTGTTTGCTTTGCAATAATATCTGTTTGGTCATATTTAATGTTTTAGAGTGGAATTCATTTGAGATAATGTTGGATATCTGCATCACTGACACGTTCATCTTCACTGGTTTCTCTAAGATTTTTGAATGGTAGGAACATTTTGTAGATAATTTAGGACATGTATGTTTCAATGTAGATTTTCACACTTGGTTAGGAACGTAGTCACAGACTGTGATAAACTAATTGGCAATAACTGCAATAAATATTTTTAAAGTATTGGTAACAGCTTCCCAGTAATGCTTTGCTACATTTAAAAAAAAAAAAAAATCATAGATTCATAGAATGGTAAGGTTGGAAGGGACCTCAAGGATTATCTAGTTCCAACCCCCTGTCATAGGCAGGGACACCTTCCACTAGTACAGCTCACTCAAGACCTCGTCCAACCTGACCTTGGACACCTCCAGAGAGGGAGCAGCCACAATCTCCCTGAGCAGCCTGTGCCAGTGCCTCACCACCCTCACTGGAAAGAACTTCCTCCTAACATCCAGTCTAAATCTCCCCTCTGCCAGTTTAAACCCATTGCCCCTTGTCCTGTCATTACAAGACCTTGTAAACAGTCCCTCCCCAACCTTTCTGTAGGCCCCCTTCAGATACTGGAAGGCTACTCTAAGGTCTCCTTGAAGTCTTCTCTTCTCCAGGCTGAAGAACCCCAACTCTNTGGAAAATAGGAATGCAAAACCAGGAAAAATTCTAACTACGCTACAGAGTCTTAGCATCAACTCTAGCAGATGTACTCACAATGCCTTGGTGCCTGAGTAAGTTTCCTGTACAAGGAGGCTTCCAAACTCACGATAATGATCCCGCAGTAAAATACAAAATATTCCATGCAGAGGGAAGGAGAGAAGAGCTGATTTGCTGCCAAGCTGCCAGTGTAAGCTGCAAACACGTGGCCACAATGATTCCCAATTACTGAGCAGCTAAGAAGGTACTGCTCCCTGCAGAGGGTCGGTGCAGAAAGGAGGTACAGAAAGGCAGTGCAGAAAGGCAGTGCAGAAAGGTGCAGGGTTTCTAAATCACCCCCCATTAAATACATCATTTTGAAAATGAAACTGGCCGATAGGCACTAGCATCGTTGTTCTGCCCAATGAATTCAAAGTTTTGTGCCTTGTGTGTCCACGCAGGCACATTGAGGGGCTGCACCAGACACCTGACACATGGTGCTAAGCTCCTAGCCTCAAGGCTTTGTTTGCTCAATTTACTATGACTCCTGGACCCGCAACAGGAGGAGGACAGCAAGAGTTAAACCAGCCTGGCAGGATTTATGCCCTACCAGGACACTACCATATGCTTGGTATATCAACACAACTACGATGTAATGGTGTACTTTAAAACTAGCACTTCTACTTTAGTTTCTCATGCAGCATTTTAGCATTAGCATTTTCCATCTCATGATATACAAAAGTTAAAGTAGGTTAGTGCATCCTGTGGTGAATAAGGTGAGTGCCCTGGTGACAGAGGATACAGAAAAAGAGGACCCAGGAAACTACAGATCAGTCTGCCTCACTTCCATCACCCTAGAAAGGTGATGATAGAAAAGATCAGAAAAGAAAATCTCTACCTTGATGAGGTTGCTCTTGAAATACTGTGTCCAGTTCTGGGCTTCACAGTTTGAGACAGTAAACTACTAGTAACTGTGACTGGAGCATCTCACTTACAAGGAAAGACTGAGAGACCTGGAGCTCTTTAATATGGAAAAGACTGAAGGGGATCTTATCAGTGCAAATAAACACTGAAAAATGGAGGACCTGAGGGTGGGGGCTTTTCAGCAGTGGACAGTAACAGGACAAGGGCCAGTGAGCCAAACTAGAACACAGGAGGTTTCACTTGAGCTTGCAGAGAAACTTCTTTACTGTGAGGGTAATGGATCACAGAAACAGGCTGCCCAGGGAGGTTGTGCAGTCCCTTTCTCTGGAGACTTTCAAAATGCACCTGGACACGGTCCTGTGCAACTTGATGAAGGTAAATCTGCTTTGGCAAGGGGATTGAGCTGAATGATCTCCAGAGGTCACTTCCAACCCCTAACATTCTGTCACTTCATGTAGCTAACCAGAAAATAGGCCTTATACCTGTGGAGGAACAGAGCAGAAATCCAATAAGAGATTTTAACAAGGCATTAGCAAGACCAGGTGTATTAATGACCTTCAGTACTATAGAATATGCCTTTAATAGCTATATGTGAGGATAAGAATGTAATTAGACTTTTTAACTAAGCTGAGATTGTAATGAGCTTGCAATATTCACAAGAGTGTATTCTTTCATGGTCTAATCCTGGTCTTAAGTTCCAGTAAGTTATGCACATGTTTTTGCTTAAGAAATATAATCTCTTTGAAGTGACTGAATGTCCTTTGTTGTTTGAAAAGTAAAGAAAGAAAGTATTTTCTATATATTCTTGCAAAAGAATCCCCATTTGCAAGTAAGTCTAATAGCTCTGCTTCTGCAAAGTTTCACTGGAGACAATTTCATGCATATTCACTCCACACCACAGCTGTCTTCACAAGTGTGGGCCATTCTGCTGTCCTTAGCTCTTCTGACTATGCTGAAAACTTTCAACACAGAAGTGAGTAAGTCTACTTGAGAGATGTCTATCCAAGGAGTAGGATTCACTTCTTCAAATCTAAACATCTGAAAGCCTCTGATCTTGATATTTCTACAATAAGTAGGGTGAACTAGACACCTTTAAAGAATGATTCATAGACTCATAGAATCATAGAATGGTAAGGTTGGAAGGGACCTCAAGGATCATCTAGTTCCAACCCCCTGCCATAGGCAGGGACACCTCCCACTAGTACAGGTTACTCAAGGCCTTATCCAACCTGGCCTTGAACACCTCCAGGAGGTGTTCATCTTACTCTAAGGTAACTTTTTGATCTAGATAAGATGAATCCACTTTACAAGTGCTCTGCCTCCAATTATTTTGGAGAGTCTATAGAGATACTTTTGATTGTAAGTCTGAATAGCACGCATGAAAAGAAAGGTGAAAGGAATTTCACTCTGAGGGCACTTCCTCTTGGCTCTACCTCACATTAGATGGCTCATGATCAACAACATCTCTTATGTTTTGCTACAGGAGATGCAAATAACACTGAATAATTTACTCTTGTGCAAGAATTAATATTAGCAACAGTCAAAGTCAGCAATATCTCAGCTACACCCTATTTCTACATACAGATGTCACTCTGCATGTATAAACTGTATCCTTAAAAAACAAAATTAGTAAGTTCAGGGTAACTCCTTACAACGACAACAACAAAAACACAAAACTCTACCAAAAAAACCCAAACCACAACAACAAAACCGAAAGCAACCAACCACCAAACCAACACAACACAAAACTCCACCAAAAAAACCCAAACCACAACAACAAAACCGAAAGCAACCAACCACCAAACCAACAAAACACAAAACTCTACCAAAAAAACCCAAACCACAACAACAAAACCGAAAACCAACCAACAAAACCGAAAGCAAAGAAACAATAAACTCAAAATAAATAAAGTTAAAAGGTACATAAACAAAACAAAAAAAACCACCCCAAAATGTTAGACAATTAATAGGAAAAACCAAACAAGATAATAAAATCAGATCCCTAAGAAAATGTTTTGTTGCTACCAATTTTCAGGCTATTCTGACTTTTGCGTTTGTGTATATTTGCTAGACTAGGTACCAAGTGACTGCTCACAAATACAAATCCTCGCTGAGAAAGGCTTTGTATTATGCTTATAATAGCAAAAACATGTGCTTCAAAGTTAAGCAAGATTAATGTTATCCTTTCAAATATGACCAAAATGCCATATTTTATTCTTTTCAAGGCATCTGCCACATAGAATGTGCAACATTTACTTTGAAACAGTTATGCTGTGTGAAGCATTGCCTTAAGTATGATCGTTTGAGTATGTTATGGATATTTCAGGTTCAGAAATGTGCTACATTCATTCATTCATTCTTGCTATGATTGAAAGAAGTATTGCAACATCAGGAATAAGAGTTCCTGTGGAAGCGCACAAGAGTATTAAATACAAGTTGAAGTTAAATTGCCTATTATGATTCAATGCACTGAATCTCTGCTTTTCAGAGGTGGTGTAGGCAAAGGAAGTCAGGAAAATTTGAGAAAAGCAAATATAATCTTTTGCTGGAATTTTGTTTTCAGAGCACAATTTCTAAAACTGTTAAACTGCTTTTGAGAGATTTGGAAAAATCTGAAAAGGGTTAGTAGGCAAAAGCATTAATAATTATGTAAATCCCATTCTTACTTACATGGCCATTAGGAATTAGACAGAAACAGCTAAAGGATTGTAAAAAAAATGAAGTTTTTCTGTCAGCAGTCTCTCTGACTGCAAAGCTAAAGCAGCACTTCTAGGTATTGAGGACGATTAGCTATATACCAGCCCTGGATTTTGCCTTTAACAATAGCAGCAGCATTGCTCCATTCTACTAAACTTGTTTTACAAAGAAAGGTGGAGTCATCCTGTTGAAATGTAGCTGGACAAACAGATGATATGCATATAAACAAAGATACTGGGATTGTGCCAAATCAAGATACAATTAAATACGTTTAAAAGCTATTAATGTACACCACTCTCTCCAGATTGTGTCTGAGAAGAATATCTCCATTGCTCTTCTGATAGTTACAAGACACCAATTAACTCACAGTCCTTTCTAATATCAGTAGAACAAGCAATAATTATCAAACCAAATTACATGGACTCAGGTAACATTTTTGTATCATCCGAGGTCAATTGGAACCATTCCCATTGGTGTAATGCACATAAATATAACAGTCATGAACAAATACATAGTTAAATGAAAGGTTTTCATCCAGTATCTGGAAAACTGCAGTGCTGAGACAGCTTTCTAACTGAAGAAGGGATTATAGGTATCTTATACGACGTTTAATATGATGCAATTATCTGAAATATTCACTGACACAGTCAATCCATTCCATCCTTTGTCCTACTCCAGGCATATACCATTTTGTATGCCACTCAAATGAAAGGCTTACAGTTACCAGTTTTCCATATGCTGGCACTTTCTTAGTCAGACAGAGATTGCTAGAATAATGTGTATTTGGTATTTATTACACTATGTGTATGACTAAGAATTTGCTCTTTGAGTTTTAGCTTCCTTCCTTTGGCTTAGATTCTCACCAAGTTAACGTGAACACTGGGTTGGTGGCTTTCCTGGAGATATTCTGATTCACATTGGCAGAGATGTAAATCTATGCTATTGTTGCCTCTCAAAAAAGTATAAAGAGTTTTTTTAAAAGAATCAATTTGGAGCTGTAGTTCATTTGCCATTACTCACTGTGCATGCAAGTAAATGCCCATTATCCTCTGGAAGGGTTGCTAATGGTAACCTATTGCTTGGCAGGTAATATCATGAGAAATTACTTCTTCCATTGTCTGCTTGTGCTTCTGGTAGTTTACTCACAGTCAATAGTTCTGATGATCATTTCCCCACTTACATTTACTTCAGCCACTGTGTTGACTTTCCCTTTTCTTAGGGGTACACATATATCAATTTCTTGTTAACTCACATGTAGAAAAAGCAGTGCCACTTTTTGTTTACTAGGCTTTTCTACTGGTATCAGCTGCCATGAGGCAGAGCAGAAATCCTGCTTAAAAGTTCTCCAATTAGGCTTCATTATTTTATAACATTTTCAACAGCTGGATGCTTGATTACATGCACTACAGAGCAGAAGTCTTCTATTTTTTCAGTGAGTGTTTAGCTGCAAATCTTGGGGCTTTAAAATGACATCCTGGAGCACATTAATCATCCTTCAGAAGATTCCTATCAGCAACAGCCATGGAAAATAGTGAAGAACAAGCTATCCAACAAGTATATGATTTATTACATATGTACTTTGAATTTCATAATTTGCAGCACAAGTATCTTTACTATAAAGCACCTAATATTATTAATCAAATAACTTAGTAACTATTGATTACTGAATGTTTATCACTGCAACTCTTTTTAATAGCAAATTTTAAATGATACATTTTAAAGAAACTAATCTCCAAATAGACCACACTGAAAGAAAAGAAAATGCATGCTCATAGAAAAGGCATTTTTCACTTGTAGGACTTGAAATTGGTATTTGGAAAATGTTTACATTGGCTCTGTTTAATGTTTTTTCGGTTCTTTTGAATACAGGCACATATCCATGGGAACACTGCAATAAATTTTGATTATGGTAAATAAAACATATCTATTAAGTTATATTAGCATCATTTTATTCTTATGAAATGCATTAAATCCTTGCTTATAAGAGCACTGCATAGAGTTGGTCAGCTGGCACCTCGGGCAGATCATCAATATATATGCTGCATATGACACACTATAACCATTGCACAGCTTTCAAATCATTTAGAGAAACTGCATATAAGGATTCTTTAATAATTGCTTATGGTGATGGAGGCTGACACAGAGCTGGAAACCTCAAGCACCTGCAAAAATTAGAAGATTTCTTTATTCACCTATTCTACCAGGTAGGAATGCTTACTGGGTAGAAATTTGGATTGATAACACTGTATGAGTTACCTAAAACAGAGTCTTTTTCATACACCTTACTTTTCCATCCATGCAAATAATTTACCGTTTTCATCAGCTTCTCCTATTGAATCCCACACATCTACCTCCAAAGGCAAACATCAACACTCAGCTCTCCTCTGAATGGATCTTTGTATAATATTGCAGCCAGAAGTAAGAGCAAAGAACATTATCACCAAGAATTCTGTGAATCTGCCTTGTAATCGTAAACTGAGGCAACCCTAAGGATACAGCAGCTGCGTTATTGGTTTACAAGAGAAGGTAGAAGACTCTTTGGAGAGTTGAGTCAATTTTCTAATGTTCATAGTACCCAGTGCTACAAAGAAAAATGTCCAAGCAAAGCCTTCCCCCAACCATTCCCTGAAAACAAGAACAAAAATAAAATTGCTGCAATGCCTTTGTGCAGATAAACACAGCCTCCCACCTCAGATCTAGAAACAACCTGTGACAGAAACGATGCTGTGCAGAAAACTTAATCAGTAATTTTTGAAATCAGCAGAACTAAATAATAATGTGCAATCTGGAGACCTGATTAGTAATCCTCTGTGGCAGATACAAGAATTCAGAAGGGTGATGGTCAAACTATGAATAAGAATACAATACCCCAAGAAAGTGTTTTAAAAACATTTCAACTTGTGGATGTTAAAGGATTTCAGCAAAAACTTGAGATTTAAAACTCTAAGTAAATTGAAGAGGTTTATAAATAGAGAGAAAATTAAGGGGTCTTGATGAAAGCCCTCTTTAGATTAAATAGCATGAAGAACTTTAAAATGAAAGACTGTTCAAGTTTGAGGGAATACATTGAGGAGGAAGAGGACTACATTTTTGATAGTGACTACAAAGAAAGGAGGATAAGCATCAGTTTAATACCTTTGGTTGGGTCTCATAATTCTTTGCAAACTTCTTGCTTCTCAAAAGGAATCGGACCTAAAACTACTTTACTGACAATTGCCTCTCTGTCTTTCAAAAACTGAAATACCACTACACAGAGTGAAAAATAGTAATAAGGAAGGCAGAACAATGTTTTCTAATTAAGACAAACACTTCATACATATTTATTACCCCAAAACCATTTCTACAAGTGGTTATTGACTATTTTTGTAAAGCAGAGATAGTAATGAAGAGTGATGAAGTAGATAGTTGAAATATGGTTTTGTAGAAGGAAAATATAGTTAAAAAAATTAAATAAAACTACTTTGCCTACCCTTCAACAGCTCCCTTACAACAGCACTTCCCATCATTATAGGTACACCTCAACCTGCCTCAGTGACTGCATCCTTCCAGTGCTTACATACAGACCTACTCATTTAATAATTTACTGTTTTAGCCTTTTCCTCTTCTACCATTACTGTACAAACATGCCTTAATACCACAGACCACAGAAAGTCCTTGCCAATACAAGCACTCTCTAGTAGCTGTCTTACTGCCCTTTCTCCTCATTGCTTACTGAATTTGTTGTTCATAACACAGGCTAGATTTCCTCTTGATCTTTACCATCTTAGGTGCTTTCCAGCTTACCTTCTGGGCTTAATAACTTGCTCAGTTCTAGACAAGGTCTGCATCTGGATTGGACTGTAGACAAGATTGTGTAGAGCATTCTAACTGCCAAACAATAACCACTCAAGCTTGTTAAAAACACAAACGTTTTGTGTCTCTTCAGATTCAACATACAGGAGACAATCTTATTCAAGAGAAAAGCAGATCTCTAGACAAACTGACACATTCTACGATATATTACAATGGCATGAAAAATGAATAATGTATCATATATAATATCTTATCATCATGTTATGATTGACTTAATGTGCTACGAGAGTGTTGCTTGCACATGCACACACAGAAAAGACACAATAATTTTGTGATTTCCCAGTGATAGTGGGATTTAACAAAACAAGCATGATCTTTGCAAGGGATATACAGATGATGGAAGGTGGCAAAACTCATGAAACATTCATTTGGCTACTGAGTTTATTTTCTGGAGAGATAGACCACGTCATGATGTTCAACTCCCTTGTCTGTTACAGATGATCCTCTAATATATATGAATGTCTTGGTTTTCACATACTTGCCTACTTGTCCAGTTGCAAATTTAAACCTATTATTTTAATTATAAAGAAACTGTGTAGCACAGATAATTTTGGAGACAGATACAGGATAGTGTTACAATGCAGTAATTACATTTCAAAGGGAACCTTTTAGTGTCAGTGAGAGCGTTAATCAATAATTAAGATGTGAGGATCAGTAACAAAATAAGCCAAATTAGTTTCATAGCTGGTTGCTAATATTGATGACTCGATTACAGGTGAAAAGTGAAAGCATTTTGAAAATGTTTTTAAATATGCTTTCAGCACTTAATTTTTAATGTATTATGAATGTAAAACATCACTTTAGAGGAGAATGTATGAAAGAATCATAGCTGAAAGAGGACTTTAACTACCATGCTTCTTTTTTTTTCTTTTTGTATTCTGAAGATTTTTTTTTAGTATTCCAGGATCAGCACCTTCAAGAACAGCAATAAGGGTGAGTTTCATCAAATACAACTAATAATTTGAAAAGTCAAACCCCACATCTCCACAAAAGTTATATTTCATGTTCTGACAGTGATAACAAAATTGTGAACATTGAGTTCCAAGTAGCAATATTACCACACCCTGTGATACTGAAAAGTGCAGACTAACAATAACTTCTGGTTTTACTGCACTTCATTTACATCTTTCATAGGGCAGACATTGTTGAACCAGCAGCCTGGTCACTGGAAAATATGCAGAAGTGTGAGACAGCTGCCAAGATGCCAGTGTTACAGATATCAGTCTTTGAAGAGTTTTGCAACAGGCTTGCCGAGTAAAAGTCAGAACACATTGGTAAAATCAAACAAAGCCAGAGAAGTTCCCACAGAGGTGTCATGGTAGGCCTAAGCAGGCCACATTAGGCTTGCACATATCCTGGCTTGCCCAGCCATGTTTTTCTGCTCTCCCTCCTTCTGTTTTAGGGAGAGCAACCACGGGAAAAAAGACAAAGAACTTGGAGCCACTAAGTCTGGAATCTGTGGCCTGCCCAGCAACTGTGGTAAACAAGGTGCACACAGTTGCCTTGTGCAAGGCTGTGTTCTGCCCAAAAAAAGAGTAAAGCAAGCCTATTGCTTCATCCAATATGGCCAAATCTTGGCTAACTGCCATTTGATTGGCTGTCCTGTGTCCAAAGGCCCATTAGTTTCGGGCTGTATTGGATAAAAGGAGATGAGCAGGGAGCACAGGGTGCGCTTTGCCATTACAAGGTGNATAAGCTATATTAATATTTTTTAAATATCACCTCACAGTAATTAATTACCCCTTCCACTACAAGAGGCATGCCTGGATCTTATTAAGGAATATGTGCACAGTACAGTAAGAGGTACTGGTTTATATTTCTGAAAGTGCCTTAATGTGAGGCAGAAATATATGAAAACAAAATCGTATTGCATTAAATTTCAGGGAAAAGAGCATATATTGATCATCTAAAAGCATAATGTTGAATAAGCTTTCTCTGAGATTAAACTCGTTCAAAGCTTAAAATGGGAAACTGCAGATGTGAGGTGTCATGGGTAGTATCAAAAAATGAAACACCTGAAATCAATTGCTGTCATGTTCCTATGGGTTACCTTTTTAGGAAGCTCAGTCAGCTACTTCAAATATCAGGGCATTCGCTTCAGCACACATGACTCATCTACTGCCTTAGAATACAGAAACAGATAATTTTATGAATGAAAAAAGATTCTCACTGGAAGTACAGAAATAATACGTGATTGCTTACTTTCAAAGGCACAGGGAATATCAAATCATCTAGAAGTTCCATGTTTACCATCTGGAATCGCCTTTCAATATGCCTTGCTCTGAATTTTTCCTTTTAACTCAGGACTATAGCCTCATAACTTCAAAGCCTCAGTAATATGTTACTGCCTTAATAAACTTTAGATTGAGATTCAGCAAGCCACGGCCTCACCACCTGAACCAAGCAGCAGGGCAAGGCTGTGAGGTCATCTTACCCCAGATCCCCAGGGGAAAGTGGTTGCTCTGGCAGGCAAACTTCTCAAAGGGGAATATGGTTCATCTGACAGTGGAATTTAGCCATGTCAGGACAGTAGTAGTTAGTAAGCACTGCAGGAAGAAACAAGCACAATATTCTTCAGGTGGAGCAGGGGTGACTGCACAGAGGCCAACTTCCTCCTAACATCCAGGCATACATTTGCTGCTGCTCTACCTCTTTGTGACTCATATGCAACTTTCCAAGAAGTTACAGTCCTGTTTGCTTTTTATGCCTAGTACTTGCAATGATTTTTAAATTCTTTAGAATTACAGGATTGATATATAGAAATTTCCCTCCAGTTGGTTGTTTAATATAAAGACTTCCATTAAGGAAATAGACAATCCTCTTCCTAAATTAGTAGGCTTAATAAAGTTGTTATTCATCACTAATAGCTTCTTAATACCACACGGTTTCCAAGGATTAAGAGAAAATCAGCTCTTCCATGGAACAGAGGCAGCAGTGGAGTTTGAGATACTGCAATTATATGCAGTAGTTTTAAATAGATGGAATAATCTGAGTTTTGGATATATTTGCTACGAGTATTAAATACTTAATAGTGGTTAGTGCCTTCAGTCAAACAAGGAAAATGCAAGAAAATATTATCAATTTACACTGTTAAACACTCTGCATGTAAGACTTTCACCATGCACAGTTAGAACACATTCCAGATGCATTTTGTGCTTCACTTGTAATTTCTTCTGTTATTTTCTTATTTTTCTCACAAGATGCTGTAACATTTTCAAGATGTATGTGATGAATATATAACTACCACATGGGAAAAGACCATTTACAGCAAGAAATGACACTTTGATGAGTAACTATCTCCTTTGCTCTTCAGGTTTGGACAAAAACATATATTCCTATAAATGTGGAAATCCAGAAATGTTGGTATCTCATTGTTGTGGAGGCAGGGAATTAATGTGATTGAGTCAGGAATTATAAAAATAGAATGATTTTATTTTCCTGAAAGTCCCACCCCCGAACTATATACAAAACTAGTTTAGATTTATTTACAGGTTCTAATTTGATTGGGAATTCTTCAACAGGATCTTATGGACAAATTTAGAGATTTAGGAAGTCAGGAAATGGAAAAGGCTAAGCTATAAACACAGCTTTACTCCACTGTCAATCAGGCTGAGCAGAGAATTAAGGAACCAGCAGGCTTTATTCATGAAGGTGAGATAGGTATTGGCCGATGATCCCTTGCTGGATTTCTCTGCGGCTTGGCTGGCTTCTGATGCTGCAAGCAACATCCAATAGCCTGGATCCACATGGCAGAAATCCAAGGTAGGTGGAAAAGCTGCCAAAGTCAGAAGTGTCTCGAAACAGGACTGCCACAAGACAGGGATTCATGGAAGCGATGCTGCCTCGGCAGTGTCAGGGGAGAGCCAAACTGCTCAGGTCTCCCTAGTTCGAAGTAGCAGCCAGGAAGTCAGCTGCAGTATGGTCTGAGAGCAGCTGGGTCCAGGTGCTGCCAGCAGCTCTCCCAAAAGGACCCCAGGACTTGCCAAGCCTGTAAGTTTGCACAGAGTGGTGCAAAAGTGGGGAGAAGCATCCAAAGGCAGGAACGGTGCAAAACCCAGAGCTGTGTAACAAGGTAGGAGCCGTCCAAAAGCGAGGATGGTCCAAAACAGGAACTCTTTCAAGGCAGGAACTCTTAAGGCAGGCACCACGCTCCTTCTCCCTTGCACTATTTATGCTTTTCGTGACAAAGTGTCCATTTGCCAATTGCCAGCCACCCAGCCAGCCACCAGCCCAATTCAGAACACAGGCTGCCACATGGCTCAGCACACATGTGGAAAGGCAGCTGCTGCTGTTCCCCCTTCAAGCCTGCAGGACGGGGGTGGAACAGTTTTCATGCCTTCTTCTCCTGCCCATTCAAACCCACTGAGGGGGGGAAGGAATTTGGAGTGCTCCAGAACATTCATGTAAGATAGTTTTCTTATCTTACAGCCCCTTAATAGCTAAATTAAGTCAAACTGCTGTAGGAAAATTACTTCAACTCTATTACACAACAGAATTTAGGCCTTTGCATCACTCTAAATGCCATAACACACAGTTACAGAGATGAAATGTGTAAAGCTGAAAAAAGCATCAATAGATATTGAATTTAAATATAGCATAAAAGGAACAAACATAAATTTTGCGGCGTCAATTGTATAAACTAGTACCAGCTACTTCTACATCTCAGCAAAAGAACAGTGCCTGTAAAATTCAAGGCCTGTTTCCCATCTGTATGTTTGATCTCAGTAGATACCCTGTGCATCATCTCTGGTTGCTTTGTTAGTTACTGTCATGGGTTCCCTTGAATCTGTCAGTGAGTATTTGATGCCACGCTAATGCCATGCAAGCTTTAAAATGAAAGTGCATGCTGAAGCAAAATATCATGGGGCTTGTTGTTCAGACTGTAACATGAGAGACTTC
The DNA here is from genome assembly GCA_013399055.1 of Ramphastos sulfuratus. Taxonomy (NCBI): domain Eukaryota; kingdom Metazoa; phylum Chordata; class Aves; order Piciformes; family Ramphastidae; genus Ramphastos; species Ramphastos sulfuratus. The sequence continues at coordinate 88,843 of WBNM01017133.1, read as the reverse complement.
CTGTTTCTACTTGCTGCTTCTAGTTTCTGGGTCTAGAGTGCAGGTTTTTAGGGGGTTGGTTTGTTTGTTTTTCCCACTGGGCTGATTGCAGGCTTTGGGGGCAGGGGCAGGGGAGGTGTCATTTTATTGCTGGCTTCTGTTGCTGCTTAGGCTAAGGTAAGTGCACCATTTCATTTAATTCCTTATCTCAAAACAGGCCCTTTTTTTTCTTTTTTTTTTTTCTGACTCATTTTGTGTTTGGGATGGCAGACTTCGGAAAGGATGTTCTGACATAGGATTTAATTTCTAACTCCCAAACCATCACAGTGCAGTATGGAAATTAAATAAAAAACATTCCTGTTTACTAATAGAAATAGTATATAACAATAAAAAACAACTGAAGACTCACAGCCACCCTAGTCTCTCCCTGGAGCCCATAGAAAGGCACTTGCATCTCTAGAAGGTGGATGAACTCATGTAGGATCTCATTATAATACTAATTAGCCATCTTGGGAAATAACTTCAAATTCCAATAGAGTTATCATCACCTTGTACAGATTCCAGTTTATTCAAAGGAAAAAAATGAAGGAGGAAAGCATGTTCATAATTTGTGGGATTTCTAAATTCAGTGCTACTTATCAGAACTCTAGACACATTTCACAGAATGATAGAGCAGTAAAGGTTGGAAGAGACCTCTGGAGATACAGTCCAATCCCCCTGCCAAAGCAGAATCACATAAGGCAGGCCACACAGGAATGTATCTAGGAGAGTTTTGAAAGTCTCTAGAGGAGGAGACTTCACAACCTCTCTGGACAGCCTGTTCCAGTGCTCTGTCACCCTCATAATAGTAAAGATTTTTCAAACACTGAGGTGGAACTTCCTTTGTTCCAGTTTGTGTCCATTGCATCCTCATCCTATCACAGGGCACCACCAAAAAGCAACTGACCCCCACTGGGTAAGTGATCGCAAGGGAGCTGTATAAACAGCAAAGTAATCTGCTCACATTTTTTTTCTTCTTTTACATTAATTATTGCAGGAAAAAAAAATATTTACCAATCTTTCTATGTTACCAGAAAATTGAAAGCAAACAAAAAAAAATTGTTAGAAGTATTTTCCGCTTAGGTTAAGATATTTTTACTGTGCTTTTGAAATTATTTTTTACTGCACATATTTGTTTATTTAGCTCCAGTTATAAAAGTGTTAAGGAAGCCTAATTTATAACTTTCAGAAAGATCACGTACAAGAAGTCCATTTTGTTCTGCTTAGAAAGTAATTGTCAAATTTGGTCCTGGGTGACATTTTCACATATTTGCTCCAAGTTAAATGTACCATTGTTACATTAAAATCTGAACAAAATTCACAGTAAAATACCTCTTTCTGTCTATGAAAATCAGTCTCTCAATTGAAGAAGACACCAAGCCACCTGGAAAACTTTAAAAAAATATTTTATTTGATATAGGTACATTGATCTTTTTATGTGTGTGGTGCTATTTCTTCAAGCTTACAATGCTGGTTGTATTGCTGCTTTCTACATAACTGCTATTTTCAACAGTCATGAATTTAACATTTCTAAGATGAGCTTCAGTGCCAGTCTTCACTGACAGTCTGACATTATGCTGACACATTCGAATTTTCTTTTTAAGCATAAAATCAAAAGGAGAAAGCTAGCCTGTCATGAGGGGAAAAGAATATTAAAGAAAAATAAAAGCAGCTCCATAAGCTGTTCCTCAATTTCCCTTGGCAAGGTGAGGTTCCTATACCTGCAAAAAGATGAAATATAGGATCTGATGCAAGAATCATTCAAGCATTAAACAGTATTAAGCTTTGTGTGATAAACAACATGTTCCCTTGCTTGTTTGAAGCAGTGAAATGCCAATGCCTTTTGTAACTCTATGATTGTAAAGTTCTCAGAAATTAATTTACTGCTTCAAAATCCCTACAGTTTCAAAGGATAAACAAAGTAAAGTAAAATTATCAGGGGATGTCGATACTTTCATATGAATTGGCATTATGTGAAAAATCAGCAGCAGCATACAATTAGTTCCTGTGAAACATGGGAAAAAAAAATTACCTGTTCTGTCTTCCTAACCATTACATACATTTGACTTTTAAAATTTGTTAAAATGTTGTGCATTCACTTAAAACAAAACTAATACATTGAGGACACAGCCAAGAGAGAAGCTCAATCATCTACTCCATCTACTCCATCTCAAACACCTAAAGAGCAAACCAAAAGGTGAAGACTTGACAGAGGTAATGCAAGATATAATGCTGACAAATACCCAGTGTTAGATCCAGAGAAAAATATTGAGCTTGACAAGAATTTTAGGAATCAGGGCCCACAAAGGAACACTCAACATACTGTCGAGTGTTCAAGAGAGTTATACAGTGGGAGAGAATAAGGAGAGAAAATTGATTTTTAGGACTAACACCTGCAGTTGTTTTGTCAAAGAGTTGACACAGCTTGCTATTTTTCTTTTGAAACAAGAAATTTCTTTTAAAAAGAAGGATGTGCTATGGTCTATCTGTAATAAAATTGCTTAACTAATTGGGGCACCAACACAAGAACTTGGGGATTAAATTCATCTTTTCTGACTGTTATTCTTGCTACTGGAGGGGGAGATCAGTTAGGTACTCCAGAATACAATTCATCTCCTCCTGAAATAATGCAGTGTGACCCCCAGGAATGGAGGCAGGAGTTAGGCACTTGAGTACTAAGGCCAGAGCAGTTTGAGACATGTGCAGAAGGAAAAGATGTAAGTGCTGTGATTAGGACATGTGGAACTTTATAAAGCACTGTTCACAACGAGCATTTCAGTTCTGCAAATTCCCAAACCTCTGAAGTCCACCCTGTTTTCTTTACTCCACACACCTCAGTAACATAAACACGACAAACAGCCATAGCTTCAGTCTTTGCAGCTCTCCCCTTTGTTTCTGAGGTGATGACAAAACCTTTCTCATGGTTATCTGAGCTAACCATAATGTTCCAAATTGTGCCGTGGGATGGTATAAAGTAGGAAATGGAAAGATGGAGATAGAAAATTCCCTGAAAAATTTATAATTGAACCCCTTAGAGACCGTTGTGTAGCAGGAATGTGAAGGACTTAATGTTCACAGTTTACAGTGTTTAAGCCTCTAGGTTGTAAACTGGGCAGAAAGGCTGCAGCTGGGTAGCAGTGGCGAAAGCCAACTAATTCCTGTGGCTATTGCAGTCTGGGCTAGGTTAGACTACTTCAGGAAAAAAAAAAATCAGGGAAAGGGGATCGTGGTTTCCCAAAAAACACCTCTGTATGTTCAGCCTGGAGACTTACCTGCAGTGGAGGACAAGACAAACAGGAATGTAGTAAAAGGCTCACAGCTCATTGTTGTGGTAGGCTTGAATAGGCCAAAATAGGCTTATACATGTCCTGGCTTGCCCAGACATGTTCTTCTGCTCTGCCTCTCTCTGTTTCGGTGAGAAGCAACTGCAGGAAAGAGGACAAAGAACCTGGAGCCACAGAGTCGAAGGACCCTGNAGGTAACACAATGTGCTCTGCCCCTGTATTCATTCTTGCTTGCAGGATGCCGCCTGCTGCCATTGCTCTCTTACTTTGGGTAATAAAGGACTTCTGAGAGGTCTCTCTGAGACTCTATCGAGACTCTATCCTGTAACAAGGGCTATTCTATTCTGCAACTCTGATATTCTGGAATTCTGTTGTGAAGCAGCAGCAGCAGTTCATGCATTATCATTTGTTACACCGTTTTTTAACAGTCAACATTAATAACACTGTGTTTTTGTGAAAATGGAATATCCCAAAGTAGAAACCAAACAAGTTCATACACTAAGTCTAGAACTGCATGACTAGTGCAGTAGACCTTAGACTCAAATTTATTCAATGTTATTATTTTCTAATGTTGCAAGTAAGAATATGTAGTGTTGTCTAATGCCAATGGTAATAATTATTGAGTCTAAATGCAAGAAATAAACCAAAATTGGTATCAAACAACACTTTGAAAGAACAGCAAGCTTTAAAAAAGCTCCATCGCAGCAGAGGGAAGATTTAGACTAGGTGCAGGAGGAAGTTCTTTACAGTGAGGGTGGTGAGACACTGGCACAGGTTGCCCAGGGAGGTTGTGGATGCTCCCTCCCTGGAAGCGTTCAAGGCCAGGTTGGAGGAGGTCTTGAGTAACTTGTGCTAGCGGGAGGTGTCCCTGCCTATGGCAGGGGGTTGGAACTAGATGATCCTTGTGAGGTCTTCTTCCAACCTTACCATTCTATGATTCTGTGATTCAATGATTCTATGATCATAACCATGTAAGTCTTAACCGAACCTCCCTGATTGTTTAACCATACGAAGATGCAATAATGTTTGTAAGTAAAGTAAAGTTAATTTTTTTGCCTTATTAAATTTACACATCATGGAATAGAGTAGAGATACAAAATGGTCGTATTTACTGTATGCATATAATCCAAACAAATCCTGACATTCATAAAAATCAATGAGCTGCAGCCATTTATTTCTTAAATTATTTCTCCTGCCAAATGCACACAGGAGGCATTTTCCCAGAACTATTAGTAAAATGTCATTACTGCTCTAGAATCAGGCACTTGAATTCAACCACAAGAATAAAGAAAGTAGGGGGCTACAATGACAAGATAAACAATTCACTAGATGGACAATGATAGGATTGTAGTTTGACACAGGAATCCCGGAATTCTAGAAGATTCTAGATTGAATTCATCTAGAAGACGAAGTCAAAAGAACTGTCTAGGACTGAATGAGAACATCACTGTGTGTCATGAGACTGGAAGTGCCCTTTGCAAAACACAAAACAGATGACCCCCTTTTTACCAACTAAAATTAAAAGCAAAATAAAAATAAAAAACTAGAATATTGATGGTGATCCCACTAGAACCTGTAGATATTTTACTATTATCAAAAGACATGCATGGACATGGCTTCTTTCATTCATTTCCTCTCCAAAGCACCAATAAGCTGATAAATACATTTGAATTTCACTAACAGCCCATGTTTATAGCATGTATGAGTGAAATGAGACTATGTCTGACTGAACTTTCACCCAAAATGTAGGAAAAAAAAAAAAAAGACAAAGCAATGTAAAGTAAATCAAAACAAATTTGAGGCTTGATCTGTAAAGACAGTAATGATGCCTTCTGTTGCAAAAGTCTGTTCCAATAGTTTAGTAAAGTTACTCACTGGTCTTATCTGTATCATTAAGGTAAATGTATTTTTACTAATTCAGCTGTGTGTCCTCAGATCTGTGCCGTAGGTTCAGCCATTAGAATAGTCATAGAAATAAGAGCAAGTTCCTGTGCTTCACCTCTGCAGTTTGAAAGACCATGGAAGCCCTATCAACTTTCCTTCACCAAGTGACTAGCACAAGGTTAACCTCATGAAATGTTACACCCTGGAAAGAACAATGGATGGAAAGGGGAGTTGCTTCACGAAGAGTGTGGTCCAATTTGGGGCTTGGTAATATAAATGTAGTGCATCTAGTGATTGAATTCTCATCTTAGTTTTCAGAAACAGTTACAAACAAGCCAGCAAGATAGTCATTGCTGGCCACATCCTGATGAACTGCAAGAAACATATTTATGTGTATTTGTGTTTCGAGTACAACAAAGAAAAATAAAAAAACTACTCTGTTAGTCTCAAAGAGGGTTTCCTCTGTACTAAAAACATGTCTTCCTGTGAAAAAAATAACAACAGAAGATTGTCTAATATGGAAGACTAAGGAAGACATGTTAGATTTCTGCATATTTTAAATAGACACATTTGATTTATCTGTCAGATGGCAAATATCACAGTAGATTACACAGCACAACAATGAAAGCTACTTGATAATAATTAAGCAGTCTTTGAAGAGGTAAAGGCTAGTTCCTCATGAAGTAGCATCAATAAAGCTAGACTATAAAACAAACAGGTAAACGTTACAAGAGATGTTAGATGACATGAACATTATGAAGAAAGGAAAGGTTTTCAGTGCTAGAAAAGTAATTTCAGAGGAGAAACCGATTTGATCTGAAATCTCAGAGCATGAACCCTCATATTGCACATTATGCCACTGTTCCCTTAAGAAAATTATCCTTTGGACTAATTCAAAAACAAAGTTCATTGCAAAGGTAGGAAATATGACAGTGGCAAACATTGGTTGGACACTTGAGAAAAGAATGGAAACCCTCTATAGACTAACAAGAATAATAACCTTTCATTCAACAAAGCCTCAGAAGGATTCGAAGCTGTCATTTTGCCAGATGAAAGTGATGTATGCCTCTAAAGTAATGGAAAAAATACAGAAGTAGTCATGGAAGAAAGATTGCTATGAGTATCTTGTAAATATAAATATATACAGAGTCATCTCAATTATCCAAATCACTAGCTAGCCAGACTCCCAATTACTAAAAACAAAATATGTTCCCTGAAGCCTGAAGAGCCAACTAAGGAACAGGGAGAAAGAACATTCCTGAATTTAAGAGCAGGATATTATGCAGATGTCTCAAGATGGATTTTGGTATCCTTTTTTCTCCTGAGTCATGAAGAATTTTGATTTTCCTCTGTAAGAAGCAAGGCATTTTGTAAACATGTATGTCAATCATTATAAAAATGAAACCATGAAATCATTATAAAAATGAAAATGTATCTGATGCTACTTGAACGTGTTGTCATAATGGGTAGGTTGATCACCACATCTCCCCAAAGACTGTGATTGCTGTTGCCAGAAGTCATCCAGGTTTGAAGAAGTCTTAGCTGTACACAACAGATAAGAAAAAGCTGAATTTTTCTCCTAACGCTTACTAAGGTGCAAAGTTGAAATCTATGAAGAGAAAAATAAGTAAATGCATAGGAATTGTAATTATTTTATTTTGTATAAATACCTTAGTCCTGTGGACACAAAGGGAACTGTCCATATGCTCACATATGGAGAAAGATCCTATAGAGCCCAAGTATGGCAGAATTGATAAATAGAAGAAAAGAACATGATAGAGGCATATAAATTATGTATGTTCTCTAATCAACCTTGATCAAAGGTTGGTTAAGTTTATTTGAGTATAGCAAGGAGGATTTTGCTGACAGGTTAAACTCCATTTCCTCATGGACANTTAAACTGGCAGAGGGGAGATTTAAACTGGATGTTAGGAGGAAGTTCTTTGCAGTGAGGGTGGTGAGGCACTGGAATAGGCTGCCCAAGGAGGTTGTGGATGCTGCCACCCTGGAGGTGTTCAAGGCCAGGTTGGACGAGGTCTTGAGTGACCTGTGCTAGTGGGAGGTGTCCCTGCCTATGGCAGGGGGTTGGAACTAGATGATCCTTGAGGTCTCCTTCCAACCTTACCGTTCTGTGATTCTATGATTCCATTTCAAAACTGATAGGCTACATAATACAATACATCAAGTAGCACTGTGTTTATGCATTTAAAATGTCAACTTACATCCAGTGGTGGTCCAGAATGAATAAATATCACAAAGCACTCTATCATTAAGCACTAATAATATTTGAGAGAGGGGCAACCTCCTTTTCCAGCCACAGGGTGTAGTGGAAGTTCCAGATTTAGCCCCAAACACCTCTTCCTCAAGTAAAGCCCAGAGAGTGTGCAGGTCTACCCATGTTGGACAAGCTCTGAAAAGTATACAAGTTTTACAAAAAACCTGAAACTACCATTTCAGCAGATTAACTTTCCTATTTCCTGTAGCTTTTCTCCTAAAGGCCATGCTTTCCAGTAAGCTGGAGCCTTATATATATTTACTTTTGATGATATGATTGCAAATCTGTAATCAAACTGAGACTACATCTTCTGTTAGGGACCATAAGGAGCCCATATCTGGTCTACTTTAAACACATCACTAATAAATACCTCTCAGCAAACTAACTGGTTAAATCCTTAAAATCTGTTGCATGCCTTTTTTAGTATCCTCTTCTTTTTCTTCACAAATCAAAAAGCCTTAAAGAAAAGGAATATATCACAGTGCAGATAAGAAAGGAAACAAAAGGAGAGAAGACAGTAGCAGCCTTGAAAGTCATCCATCACACTTTCTGAAGTATCTTTTTCCCTGTGTCAGTTTGCAGACAGTGACTCAGAGACCATTATGGCTGGTAGATAAGTAGCTAACTGCCTTGTTTCCAACACAGAGACTGGCAAAGATGGAAGAATAAGAATGATACAGTAAAAGTAGACACCTAGTTAAATAAAAAATTGAAGCATCAGCCACAGACATGGAAAAATTCACAAAGATGTTTTCGAAAAGAACAAATGACATTGCACTGGAAACAGCTGAAAAAACATTGATTCCTTTCTAGTATTCCACTTACAGCTGCCAGAGAAATTCTGATCTCAAAGTCAAAACCTACTGAAGGTACAAGTGGCATAAAGAAAAACTCTCATCTACTTTTAATGTTTTACATAGTGCAGAAGTTTTGAAATAATTCTGAAATTAGAGTAAAAAAGTTATTGAACAGTTCCAGAATCACTGGGTGTCAGGCAATTCACAGGATGACCTTGCACTTCAGAAGAACAAAAGGAGATGATACTTATTAAAAATTGATCTCTAGTAGACAATATTTATTTAACAGTGGTACCTTCATCAGAGCATATAATTAAAAGATATCAGATCTTTGTAATTAGATTGACAGTGCAAGTCTAAATAGATCAAAATTAACCCACTGCAATGTTCGAAGTTAAAAAGAGGTAATCCTAGACTTTCAGTAAAATGCCCAAAACAAAGAAGCAATCAGAGAAATCAGTAGTTAGAACTGTACAGAGACAAGTGTGATAGATAAGTTTTATAAATATAAACTTAGTGCTTTCTGGTGAAAGAATAAGAGGAAGAATAATCCTCTCACATGTTTGTGTTTTTTCAGTCAGCATATCTGACATTCTTGTGTTGTTCTAGATTTGAAAACGTGAAAGAAACGTAACAACTTCAGAATTATTTAATTAATTTATTAATACTTTCCTAACCAGAAGCTACAGTCAAGAGAGGCCTTCATTAAAGGGTTACACAAGGTCAGATACTCTTTTTTACATTTCCTGGATTCTTCTCTGGGAGAAGTAAAATGGTTAAAATTCTTTCAAGCAAAGATGAGTCAAAGAAAGTCCCTAGAGTATTATATATGAGTAGCTCAAACTTACATATCCACATGAAACAATTTTTCAGACTTTACTGCTTTTTACTTTCAAAATTTCCTTCTATTTTCATTAAAGATCAGTTTTTAAATTAGGCTACATTATTAATAACCTTTCAAAATAATGCTATAAAACATACAGAAATTTATAAAATTGAGAGAGTTTAATGTGCAGGATTTTTTAGGAGTATATATTGGCTTTATAGCAGATGTGTTTACAGTCTCCTCTGTCTTTCTTTTTAAGCTTGAGTGAATACAGAACCAAATCAAATATTCCCTCATCTTCTGCATTTCATTTGCTGTCTTGTAAAAATACAATAATTTGCTCATTTCACCTCACTTTGAATTAAAACTGTAACCAAATTCAAACCAAAGTGAACTTCTTTATAAAGATTACTCTGAACATGAACTCAAGAAAATTTCAAGGGATGAAATAGTAGATCTAATGTTGACTTATTGCTTCATTGCTCTACTTCAGATGGAGATTTTTTTTTTTTTATTAAATAAAGCTGGATTATTTCTGAGTATAATATTTAAATTCTTTTTTTTTTAATTCGCCACAAGAATATCTAATGATATCAAGGGGTGGGTGTTGAAACACCTAAAATGATCTTAGCGTGAAAGATGGTTTGAAGGAAATGGGCCTTACTCTCCACATCCTGTAAAAAATCTTGAGTTACTCTAATTGTGCAAGTCAGGATGTGGTGCCTAAGTGGCTCTGAAAGTTCATTCTGTGAATACTTGTATTCTCTACCTCCTCTCATACTTGTTCTCAGAAGATAACCATGGAAAACATTGCTGCGACTGAGGCATTTTCGCACCTTAGGGACCAGTAATTAACAGGTCCACAAGGAGCAGCTATTTAGTGTAATACTGCACCTGGATCCTCACCGAGCATGTCGTGGCAGATGGGAAGTATCTAGGTGAATGTATCAGACTGGAGTATGCAGCAGCTAAGTAGAAGCATATTTATGCATCAAGTAAGTCTCAGTCCTGTTTTTACATGCTTCTAAGGATATGCAGCAAATACCCATAAATATCATAGGAAACTTCAGAAACTGAGAAAATACATCAGTGACACACCACAGTCTGAAGAAGAAGCAATTAAAAGGTTAGGTTTTTGGTTTGTGCTGAACATAAAATGAATTACAATGATAGAAATACTCTTTTGCACCTGAATGCATCTGTTTCACTGACTTCTTCATTAATAAAAAATATTTCTTTCTAGAAACAATTTTCTTTGCCTCCTTTAGATCTGAGTTCCTACTACAGTTTTAATAAAGGGTCTAAATGTCATTAAACTCATTTTTATAAGACTGCATTTAACATTCATAAGACTCCACACACCTACCTCCCAATGTCATCAAACTATTTCATTTTGCCAAATACGAATTATGTGTTTTAAAGATGCCCTCTAATTAAATCCTTATTTGGTAATCTCTGATTATTCTTACTGAGTAAATAAGGATAAATGATTTAATACAACCTGCAATTAGGACATTTTAAATGCCCAGAATTTTCTACATCTAATTATGAAATTGTGGGGCTAGAAAGGAGATTCTTTACTTGATGTCTCCTATTCTGTCAAGATCTAGAGAGGATTTAATTTACAGATATTTGACCTGAGACATTCTACATCATTATGTACAAAATTCTTTATCAAATGTAGCTCCTTTTCATTTATGCTATGAAGTACCTAATAATATGAAGTACATGACAATAATATTAAAAGCATAATAATCTGAACATTAGTTATGTTTTCCTTCATTTTATCACAAATGGACATTTTTATCAGTTTTCAACATGTCCATGGCCTTTTCTGAAATGACAAAGCTGAAGTTATGATGTAAACCTTCACCTTTGGTTGCCTGAGCTTAGTCTTGTGAGTTCATAGGACAGTCTCTAGATGCTGTTGTACTGATAGAGAGAGTTCTGTCATTTCTGAAGGTGTTTTTCTTTATATTCCAAAATACAGAATGGACAATGCTAGCAGCATCAATAGAGAACCTCAGTGAAAAGACAAACATGGTAAACATGGTATATTGGCTATTTTTCTGTTCATTTTGGTAATGTGCTGAATCAGAGCTAGGTAAAAGAACAAGCAGTGACATAGAAAGCAATTGCACTCCTTTTCTTAGTCAGAAAAAAGTGCTTCTAATCCCACAGGATCCAGAGCCTAGATTTCACTGCTGCACAGAAAATCCTAAGTGAGGTAATGTATTTTGTTAAATTCACCCCTTATAGACCTGCTTATTGTGCTTATCCAAGAACTAAATCCTGAAATCAATAAAATTTTCAAGCTGAAGAAAACAACTTCAGGTTATTTATGGATAATGACCCACAGAGAAGTTAGGAAGACAATTTTCTTCCTCCTAAACACAACCTTCACATTTTCTACAGAAACTGGAGCTTCATGAAGCCAAATATGCAGAAGTCATAAGCCAGAGGAACAATATGTGAGCCAAAGATGAACATTCAATACTAGTTCATGTGTAGACCTGCAGAGTAGAGACCTTTTTATTCTCTCTCAAAACATTCACGCTTCCATGACCTTCCTGAGCACTTACAGAACATCATACAGTCTGTGGGTNATGGGGTCTGACGAGAGCAGAGTAAAGGGACAGAATCCCCTCCCTTACCCTGCTGCCCACGCTGCTCTTGCTGCAGCCCAGGACACGGTTGCTGTCTAGGCAGCGCGCATGCATGCTGCAAGCTCATGTTGAGCTTTTCATCAACCCAGACCCCCAGGTCCTTTTCCTCAGGGCTGCTCTCCAGCCACTCACCACCTAGCCTGTATTTGTGCTTGCGACTGTGCTTACCCAGGTGCAGGTATCATCATATATTGTAGAGCAGTTTATCTACTCTATGATGCTACACAATAATAGTGCAAAAATGCATACATTTCTTGGAAGATTCAGAGGTCCTAAGTTTAACAGGGAAATGTTTAACAGAAGTAATGCTACAGGAGAACATGTTTGAAGTTGTCAGATAATTGCTAGAATTGTTATTGTTTATATATAACAGCCACCATAATGCCTTTTTCATTCTGCAATATTATCCATCAGTTCTTTTTCATCTCGTAGAGTCTGCTTTGCATATTCAAAAGCTTGGCCCTACTCCTATTCACTTTAGGTCAATGGGAGTTTAATGACTGCCTTGAATAACAGGATCAAATCCATAATGGCTGTCAAACTAACAAAAATGTTTAATGCCTTTAAGTGAAATGGCCTCATGAAAAATGAAGCTGCTACTCTGACATACATACCGTACATGCCCATATCTTGAATTAGCCTACAATTTTGCTCTGTGTGGTATCAATCTTTTGTAGCATTACAGTATTTTAAGTAGGCAACGTTGCAATCAATAGCAATAAACATCTTTCTTGGGAAGAAGTGCATTACACAATAAATCTCAGCCAAGCTGTGATGTTTAGTCCTTACTCCTTCAGATAGTCTGGACAAAATTTCAAAACCCAAGTCAATAGTTAGGTAGAGTAGTACAAAATTCAGACCTTATTTTCAAGAGGGTTTAGCAATTAAAGACTTTGCTGAGTTCATGAAGCAATGTGAATTGCATACTTAACATCTGACAGCCCTGAAAACAGCTGCCTGGGAAAGGATTTAGGCCCTTAAATTTAGTTACACAAAATCGAATCTTTTAGATCTTTTTGCTGTAGTGGCAATTCTATGATTCTATAATTCAAATGAGTAACATAGAATCATAGAATCATAGAATGGTAAGGTTGGAAGGGACCTCAAGGATCATCTAGTTACAACCCCCTGCCATAAGCAGGTACACCTCCCACTAGTACAGCTCACTCAAGGCCTC